>JARJDQ010007532.1:0-12653 GCA_030264215.1 Geostiba sp. GC000077 | reverse complement strand
TGTTATCCAAATATTTGTATCCTTTATGTACACTTGTATCATTCCTGTTTGTTATAGCATAGTGCGTTTTCCATTTTGCTGTTGCATGCTTCGTTGTTTCGCTTCATCGTTCATCATCGTTGCATATCGGAAACGCGCAGGGAGTAAAAAATGCACATTTAGATTTGCATTTATCCGCGCGTATTTGTATTATCGGCGCACGCAGCGCTCGGCTCAAAACTAACGCCATGCCATGCCAGGCATCGATGATAATAAATCCGGTATCGTTGCATAAATAACGCCAATATAAAACGAAAATGCACACAATGCGCACACACATGCACTTTTTGTGTGGCATGCGGAGGAAAGTGCTATTTGCATTTCGCATCTGTTTGTTACTGCTTTATCCGACGCATTGTAATTTTATGTGACATAACAAAAGGTTGAGCGTTGCTTCATTGTCATTTGCATATAGAATTTCTATCAAAGTGCATAAAATATAGCGAAAACTGCGAAAACACTAAAACGCGAAATTTTGAAATCATTAAAAGCCTTGGTTATCAACTGTCATAAAAATACTCTATTAAACAATATAGATTTTTTCTACGATTACTCTTAAAATAGCATTTTCAACCCTGTATGCCCCATGATGACTTTCAAAGTCAATTTTACATAGATTTGATGCTCATTTGTTTATTTTCTAGGAATCTACGGTGTTGGAAAATTTCCAAACACTTCGCAATGCATTTGGCAAATGTATCTGGAAATTTGTGAAGTCACTTTCAAAAATGCCAGCAAAAGCCATCACAAAAACAAACACTTGTACAAATGTTATTGGGTGGTCGGAGAAAAAGCAGTGTGTCCAACTTATGTGGAAAGTGCCCTCCATGCTCGTGTCTTTGCTTCGCTCATCCGCTGCGCGAGGCCACAAATACACTTGCTTGTGTCCGGCACTTTCCGCCTTAGTTACTATTTTTAGTTTAGCAAGTTGGATGACGTTGGACTGCGGTTGAAATCGTATAAATCTTCCGTTCGACCCCGAAAATCCACCGCCTCTGTGTTGTGATTTGTGATAGTGGTATAATGTCTTTGTACGTGTTCACCCTTGCAAACATGCGATACATCCCCGTAAAGTAGACACGCTCTCCATCTCCTTCTACATTTACACATTGGCCAAAAACACATTAAATTCGTCCATGGCGCAGCAAACAGAAAAGACACACATCATCAAGCACCGAGATCAGCGAGGGGCGCAAAGGGATGTGTCCTCGAACGCAAATGTGGCAAAATGGAATAGAGTCAGGGTATTGTCGCGACATAGATGTGCTGAATGCTGTATATAGAGTACGGATGTTGTAATAGTACATCGCGAAAATGTGCGCCCGTTAATCGCGGCAATTCGTCTCCAATCATTACTCGCGTATCATAAAATCCATATGCTCGGGAACGGTCTGCGATGCGCAATATTTCCACCATCACGCGCGCCAGTATGTCCTCTCCTCGGTGCGTCATGAAGCGTCATCATGGGGGCAATAAATTGGATCACAAGCACGTCGGATGCGTTTTTTATTCATTTGCCAACATATTGCGCGTTTAAATGTGGAGGAATTGCAAATTATCTGAGAGAAACAGAATTTCATTTTCAAGTGAAATCGTAAACATATAGTGCATATGAGTTGCATATCCATGTGGAAATGCAAAGAAACATATAAAATAGCACAAAATTTAGGTTTCCTTACATTTTGCAATATAGATGCAAATGCCCGATTACCACGAGATCAAATTTTGAATTTCGTTAACCCTTTCAAATTTAAAGGATTTAAATGAATCGAAGCATAACATTTCAATTGCGATTTCACAGTTTTCAACCAAATTGCCAAACACCCAGAGTAGAACGAAGAAAACATGAAATGTTATCAGGTGCTAATTGGACATTCATGAAAACCCTGTATAATATGTATAAGGCAGCGATTAGTGAAACCGCTCAGTGCGCCGGGAGGAGCCCGAGCAATTAGTTATCTTTCTCTACAACCACTCTTATGGACGATACACTAAAGAGCAAGTGAGCGGGAGATCTCGCTTGCTCTTTAGCGCGCTTATGGCGAACTGACAAATCGAATGTGACCGTGTGTATCGTCCTGTATCGTGCTGACCGATTGGCATTTGACATACACTTGACATTTGTCTACTTTCTGGGGTGTTGAAAATTTTCTACACACTTTGCTGTGTATTCATGACGATTATGAGATTATGACACAGTGCCGCGCGCCGCCACAACAAATAATCTCAAAATGAAAGTGACATAGGAAGGTAATTAGTTGATACAAAGATTACAATTGCAATTAATCTGTGTTTTAAAAACTGCAGGATGCCTGAATTGACTTCTTGAAAATTCTGTGAAACAGAGGAAACAAGCCTTGCGTGATAAACAGCACACATATTGCTGCGAGCAAGTTGCTTAGAACTGCCTTCTGATTACTGCACAACTGCTGAAGCTTGGAGGGCTGCACTACAGCAGTACATATTACAATCAGCGCCTGGTTACATCTAACTAACACCGTTAGCAGACTGACTGATAAAATAAGAGAAGAGAAGAGAAAGCAGTGTGTATAGCTAGTGTAGAAAGTGCCTCTATGCGCTCGTGTCTTGCAACCCTCGACGGTCAGAGATTCGAAACAGATAATTGCGCGAAATGCGCCCGATTCGCTGCACGGTTTCACTAATCGTTGCCTTATATCGGAGACCAAAATGGTTTGCCATCATATAAACGGTACCAACATATATGGTAGTGTCGACCGTATACTATATTAATGATATAAAATGTTCATTATTTTATACATAATAGTATAACACTCGCACAATATTGTTAATTTGTTTAAAAATGCTCCCATGCAGCTGCTTGAAACGTAATTCTTTAAATTACCCAAAATCCAAATTGTTGGCCGTTTACACCGCTTGCATGCCAGTCACATTGCGACCCTAATGCGCATAATTATCCTCATTAATTTCAGTAAATTTCGGTGGCGCGTGTGTTGCGCCGTATCGCAGTTTTCGCGCTCCCCTGCCTCGAACACGAACGGCACGGCACGTACGGATAAAATGGAGAACCTGGGGTGGGGCCGTTGGGGGTGCGCAATGCGCAACCGAATTATAATCTAGTAAACAGTGCGCGTTTATTCACTCCGCCGGGCGCGAAACGCACTTTGCGCCGACGGCGGTGTTTGTCGTCGGCGCGGCGTAATGATATGGGGACCCAGCGGACCCCCGAGGGGGCCGTCTCGAGGGTGCCACCCACCGGTATACCATCGTATACCACAGGCGGCGATGCTATGTCTATTGTCGGCGCGTAAAGCGGGTAGCATTGGGGTACGTGTGGGGGCGAGCATGGCATCTTAATTGCTCTTAATCATCCGTAGCTACCACCAATTTTATTCTGACATAAACAATTTTAAGGGAGGAAAAGTGGAAACCAACATTCACACTTTGTTCTAAAAAAAATGTGTAAAGAAATTGTGAAAACACTTTACACTAAAAAGAAGAGAAGCGGCGACACTGGACCACCAGAAAGAGCTTCTCTTATTTAGTCGAAGAAAGAAAGTATATGCGTGGCTATGTTAAAATCGAGTTTGAATGAATGATTACATGAAATCATATGTCTCATTTAAAACGCATGGAAAATCTTGTTTTTTTTACCGTAATTTTCATTAAACATTTTGCGCGAACCTAATATTGGTATCACTGGATAGCATTTTTAAATATCTTAATCATGGTATCAACAGATTTCAAATAAAACTTGCGGGCCTTGGAAAAAAAATAACTTTGAAACTTCTAATTTGGCACACCGGGAATTGGCAGAATCTACAGCCAAAAGGAGCCAAAGTTATTATACGAAAATGCTGAGGCTATTACTGTTTTTTAGTTATACCAACTTTAAGTTGACCAATATGGAAGCAAAATTGCGAATTAAACGGATATTAATGGCGATTTATACGGCCATTTACCATATTGTTATACCATGGTGATTTAAAATAATATAATAAAGTAAATGGCTGTTTAAACCGCCATTAATGGCCGTTTAAGTTGGTCAACTTTAATTGCTTATAACCAACGGTATAACTCGAAAGCGGTTATAGTCTCAACACCTTCCTTTGGTAACTTTCGCTCGATTTTGGATGTAGAATCTGCCAATTCCCGGAGAGGCGTTTGAACTGACACACCCTGTATTACAAACTAAGTTTTTTATTTATATGACTTTACATAAATTTGGGGTAACACTTGCTGTAAGGCAAACTATTGCTATATAGTTGTCCTTTTAGCATGTAGGACTGGTGATACCCTAGGACTGATAGGACATACAAGGGCATGTATATACTTGAAGTGGGAATTGACTGTATATGTTACCGCTAAACCGTGAAATTCGTTAATATATGAAATAACTAGCTATTTCATAAAATAACTTATTTTGCGCAGTTACAGTATAGAATAGCTTTCTATTTCATAGATTAACTAGTTATTCTATAAAGAACTTTTGCCCACTCTTTAAAGTATATAAATTCATAACTTGAAGTATGAAATGATATATATAAACCCAAGGGCGGATACAACCACCCCACGGGTCACGATTAGCCCCTGGTCTATCAACCCCCTACTTCCAGTTTGGAGGATTCGTTATAGTTGATGGACTTAATCAACCCGATGGTTATGATTTTACTATACTCTTTTACACTTTATCTTGAGTTGCTTAGTTAGTTTACAGAATAAGAAGGTATTATACAGAATAACTAGTTAATGCATAGAATAGAATTTCTATTTTATACTTTAACTACGGAAGTCAGTTATTACGTGAAATAAGTTATTTCATAGAATAACAGACATCCATGATTTAACGGTAACATACACAACAAATATGGTAATGAATAAGACTAACATCATTTTTTTAGTTCACAAGGTTTTTTTTCTGATTTTTTTAACAGCCGTTTTGAGCTCGTAAAAACAATTGCAGTTTGAATTTTTCACATAAAACTCTATAGAAATTAGTCTTGATTCTCAAGAACTGTACATTTTTCACTATAAATTCTAAGAAAATACTCTATCGATTTTAATAGGATTTTATCAAATTAAATATCAATAAGTCTTTCTCATTAACTATGCTCTTTGTCGAACCAACAATGACCGTGTTTCACGCTGCCGGCTCTCATTAGCATGGTGGCTGGTTCGACAAAACCAGTCAACCACCAACACAATACTGATGAGAGCGTCCATGGTCAGGTCTACGAAAGGCATAGCACTAATGATCACTAAGTATTTGCTGAATACTTCGATTTTAAATATTCTCCGTAAATCTATAAACATTTCGATTTTTTTTCACTTTAAACTTTGCCAAAGGACATTATTCAGATTCAGATACACATATATTATTCCGGGCTAGCAGAAGAGCGCATGAGGAGGAGGTTTTAGCGGGTCAGCAATACCAACAGGCCATCCCCGCATAACCCCGCAGAACCAAGTGCGGGGTATCTGTGAGCAGATTTCCTCCTCCTCCCGAAGAAAAAAAAAAAAAAAAAAAGATACACATATATTGTTTTTTTTTTCTTTTCGCTTTGTGTTATTTTGCATATCTTTGTCTTTTGTATACGGATCGCGTGTAGTTGTCGAGAGGGTGCTTAGATTATTTTGGGCACAAGTTGCGTCGTGGGGTGTACAAATTGTGAAAACGTGTCGCGCTCACCTGGCGTATGTACCACCTCGCTGTTCGTCGCTACGGCGCCCGTCGTTTTGGGTGATTTATTCTTGTCGTTTGTGTGTGAATTGAATATTTCGTCGTAATTTACAAACGCACCCTTGGTGGAAACATTTGCAATGTAAAAATGTTCATAAGAAGTACATAAATAGAAAGTTTCTGGCAAACCATTTATATATTTGAGTTTCAAATTCTTTGTCGAGACGCATTTTTCTTTTGGCATTGGTAATAAAATATTGTAGCATTGAAAGCAATGAATTTTCGGCTGCCAAAAATGTTATTCTTTCGTGCTGATATTATTCCAATAAAAATCAAAACATTCCCGTTCATATTTGCTGACAAAGTAAGAGGAGCCCCGGGTTGTTATAATAAAAACACAAAATACTTATGCTAATATAGCGCGCATCCCCAGGAGTCTCCACAGGACCCAGGACGAGAGACATGCAGACATTGGGCACCATCCGTTCCATCAATTTCACTTACGTAAGCGCAGCGAAAACCCCCAGCCCCAGGCACAGCTTGCATGCGATGGCTAAGGCCCGCTCTCTACATGACATTGAATCAACCCGAATAATATAATAAGAACGAAGGCTTTCAATCTAGCGCGAAGCTACAGCGCATCGAGACTACCCGTCCGGCCTGCCAAGAACGTATACGCAGAGCAGTCGGAGCCACCCGGAGTAAATAGACAGACGTGCTTGTATGCCGATGCCGAGGCAGCCATTGTATTTATAAAACATGACTATGGGGTATTTTTCTTTTATGCGCGGCGCTGGCTTCGCATGCATGGTGCCGGTGCGCCACTCCACTCGGAACACTCGAAAACGCTTGCATCGTGCTTATCCGACGGACGCATCTCTCGACATTCTTTTCTACTTCGATTCCAACGCATCAGCGAATAGGATCGGTGCAGTATGCTGTATATGTGTACTTTGTAAGTTCGTAAATCCTGTATGCAGCGCCGAGATAAAAGTGGTTGCCATGAACCGATGAGCTGATGAACAGCTGAGGAATGTAACAATACCGGCTTGATTGATAATTAAGAATGGATCGATTGATAACGTCTCTTCATCTCCGCAAGGCATCAATAATGGCAACCCTCACGGTACGTTGGGTTGCCTAGCTCACAGAGATAAGTAAGGTAGTAAGTAAGGTAGTGGAATAGTGGAATTAGAAAATTACATTACGCTTCGACGAAAACACATCCCATTTCCTGATTTCCTTTCGTGGGCGAATTAACATTTCTATTCGAACGCTCTACGCTCGTATATTACGCATGTTTATCGTTGGATGACATTTCGCGTGGCGCACAGCCACCACGCGGCAATAACCAACACCCTAACCGAAACTACGATATCTATATCCAGTATCCACTATCTTTCACTGACACAAAACACTATCCCAATGAACACCAGGTCCGCGAAACAGTTTAAGCGCACACAGGGTGATGCAAACCTAAAGTACTGGGTGTAAAACAACAATTTGCTCATATACAGGGTGCTAGCAAACAAAGCAGAACTAAACAGAACTAAACTGGAATATTGATATCATCAAACATGTCGGACCTCCAAAATATACAAGGTCCAAGGTTTAAAAGTGTACATATGACTTAACCTAACCTAACTTAACGTTTTATTTCTCCATTAATTTATTAGACACCTTTCAAAATTGGAGTGAGTTGATCATGTATACGTACTGACTCTTTCATATACGAGGGTTTCCCAAAAGGGCTTCCAAAAATTTAAAACTTCAAATAGTGATAAGTCAATTTTTAAAAAGTGTATGCCGTAATTTTTATCTCAAATTTGATTAAGAAATGAAATTTCTTTTCATTTGACATCACAAGTCTTATTATAGGAAGTCATATAGGAAGTTCAATGTATACTTTTAAAGCTTAAACCCTGTGATATAAATGTTTAGTTTTTCACATTTCCCTTGGATTTATACATTGAATTAGCGCACAGCTCTCAGCAGAGCAGCTATATGTTACAGTCACGTAAACTCATTGTCCTCCACGATCCTCACCATCGACGTGCTCATCTCTTCGGCCGCGATTGTGTATTGTTCAATTTCTGGCGCGCCGCGCTCAGCTCGAGCGGTTTGTTGTTGCGGCGCTTATCCGTCCATCCGAGGCACAGACGAGTTATCAATCCATCAAATTTGCGGCATACAAATTTTCCAAGGGCCGCATGTGTGTGTGTGCGGTGCGTGGAAGCGTACAATCTGATTGTCGTCCTCGCACAACCCGACTCCACCGTCAGCGATGAAAAGCAGTAATGCGAGGTAAAGTAAACACAATAATAGTGGGGTTGCCATGGCACTTCACTGCGCTTCAGCATTTCACGTTCGGACGCATCGAAAATATATGCCAGTATAGTTCGTGCGCAACTTTGGGGTGTACGGAAGCATGGGGTGGGTATGACTATGAGAGTGAATGTATGGAATGTCGAAAATTGTTGGAAAGAGGAAATGGCGAGTGGATTTAATGCGCCGCACGGTGGAGATATATCCTCGAACGGTGGGGTTTATTTTGACAGGCTATATGACGTTGTGCGCGAGGAAAATTGAACCTTTGGGTGTCGTAGGAAACATTTGGAAAAGTTGGTCCCCCTTCGCCTTTTCGTACTACAACACGGTACAGAAACTTGTATTAATGGAATGGAATGTAAGTAATAACGATTATGATCGATCGTAATGATGATCGTTAATCTTTAATTGCTCTGTGGGCTTACAATTTAGGAATCATTAAATGCACCAAAAGACTAAAACATTTTATTACAAAACAAGTTTTTCGATATCGGGCCAGTACTACCCGGCACTACAAAACATTTTGATGTCAGCCCAAAATCGAACGCATTTTTTACCAACGCCAAGGCGCGCAGTAATTAATGTCGTATTGTAATAAATTCGTTCTGATTGATACAGCCCGAAGGACCATTAATATCGGACATTAATGTCGGGGCGTCATTGTTACAAACGGCGCATTCAGCTCGCAGCGCACAATTAACCATTTCATTATAATACGGCCATTCGGAGAAGTTTTCGTTTACGGCGCGGCGTGAATTTTACGGTGCAGCGAACGGGAAAGCCTCTCGTCGTGGAAGCACTTTAGAAAATCTAAAACGAAATTGATGGTTTCGACCATTTCGCTGTGCCCACACCCCTCGTGGCTCCCTTTTGCATGCGTGTGGTGTGTATGTGCTTGGCTGCAACTGTATGTAGTTCGGTTCGATGGTTTGGGTTTTCTTTCGGCCGACGGGGAGGGCATTCATTTTCTCGATGGAGCGAGAGAAAGCAATTAGTTTCAGTTGCCAACAATGGTAACGTCGTGTTCATGCGTTTACTTGTTTCCGTCGGTATCGCACATATACACGAACAACTATGGTAATGCAATGAGTCGCCAGCTGTCCCAAGACAATTCCAGCTACAACAACAACAAAAAACACATTCAAATTGATTGCATACCTAATACACTTTTCCTGTATTTTATCTAAACAAATAAGTATTCCTTAAGCTTCTCCTCTCAGCATGTACATTCTTCATATAAGAGTTTAAGTTTAAGTCCAAAGTATTTCACCGATTTTATTTATTTAAACGACATTGTATAGTACAATTACAAGTCAAGATCTGTCGCTAGTACTCTAGTACAGTCAAAGTAGGTTTTTCGCAGGAATGTTTTAGGGTAGTGTAATGTGTAATGTCTTCTTTTTTCAATTCTTTGTTTCTTTTAGGTAATTCTAAAATTATAAACCCTTCATAACGCTCGATACAGACGGTCAAATCCGATTTGTCAAATCCGTCCAATCTTCCTGAAGCATGACCGTGTGGATGGAAATCGTACGAAACTGATGATTTTTCCGGACATGCTCAGTCGTCGGCTTCAAATGTCGGCATGCTTTGTCTCTTTATGGGCAAGCTAACCCGACTGCCTAATGCCCCCCTTAGGCAGTCGGGTTAGCTTGCCTCCTAGTTTATCAATATAAATTATTAATTTTTAATAGCTTATATCTTTTGGGCATGAAGGAACAATAGCTTTATTCCATAGACAAGAAACAGGAAGTTTCAAACGGTTCTACTTTATTTATCAATTACTGGGTGTTTTTGTCCGAAAAACAGGAAAATATGCATAAAATTAATTGGGGATAACTTGACAACCAAGGTCAATCGCACGAAGGTGCCCAGACGATTTTTAAAGCCGATGTAGAATCGGAATGTATGTTGTCGTGGATCACCCTGTATATAGCTTTCAAATATTTCAACAACAGTTCAATCGATTTTTCATCAAATTTTTGCAAAATTCATTGAATTACTAGCAGCTGCACGGTACTGTTGTACTCTATAATTTTGACAGGAATACTGATAGAAAATTCAGAGTAATTATGAAAATTGCTTCTTGAATTATGAAAAAGCAACGTCATTGGAAAGTTTCGCCCGTTTTTGCTGTGTATGATTGGTTTCGCCTTATTAAAATTGAAAAACCTGGTACTGATTGATGCGACCGGCTGCGCACCAAACATAGTAACCATTAACAAACTTGTGCTTCTTATCCCCATCGTTATTGTGCCTGCATCCCGGCCCCGGCGCGCTTTAGGCCCCCGTCCGTGTATACATTATAATATTTATCGCGCGTCGCGCATGGAATTGAATTTAAATTCCAAATTCGATCGTGATTTAAGTGCGCATTCAATTTCGGCTTATTTCGGATTTACTTTATACGCCGCATTAAATAATAATAATCATGGGTAATGTCAATTTTAATACCGCCGCGCCGCGTTCGCTTATTATCCGCGCTGCTGCGAACGGCGGGGGCCGATTATCCGTTTATTGCATGCATTTCTTCGTAGATGCCTCGTGCTCTCGTGAAGGTGAGCTGGGCCCACATAATATGCACACGGTGCGCCATTGCCCAACCGGTTCAATGCTTAGCGAGTTCCAGGATAAGTGCTGCTCTGTGCTTTTCGTATATTGGGCAGCCGGCCGGTGCGGCGCTTTAATTCTCGCATGCTCTCCTTCTTTCCCTGCCATATCTCGACCGTTCGATTTCATTACGTATGCGGTAATAGGTAATTCAGTTTTTAATTTCTTTATAGAGATGACCCAATTATGTGATTTCATAGGGTTTTGCGAAAATCTCGAAATTCAAGATTTTTTGAAGATTTCTCTGTCGAGATCAAGACAAGATTAATTATTGGATATTTTTCTGAAGATTGAGATCAGTTAGATCAAGATATAGCGGGATCAATATCGAAAAATTAATTTCTTGAGATCTTGGCATTTAAACATTTTCATTTTTATAGATAGGAAGGTAAAGATAAAAGTAAAATATAATACACGATAACACAACTGGGAGAATCTTCTTCTCATTGTTCACAATCCATGATGTCACTTGCTTCTCTATCACTTTACTTATTACTGATACTGATATGTGATTACAAGATTTGGGATTTTGGAGGATAAGCATTTATAAGTCAGGAAAAGACGGGTTATGTTAGCAAATTCTGACTGTTATTCGTAGATGGCGCAACATTTTCACGATCAAGTTTTTTTCAAGATTTTTTTTACTTCAAGACAAGATTGAAAGACCAAGATTGGAAGAAAATATATTTCTTGAATTTTTTTAAGCCACGATCAAAAATTAGTCTCAAGATAAATATTATTATCTTGGTGAAAGGTGAGTGATTTCTATGCAATTGGGTAAGTTTGCATGTTGGACTGTGTTGGCTGAAATAATCTCGTGCTGTACTGGATTGAAAAACTCTGTTCCCAGATGGATTTCTCATTTTATGATGCATGTGCATGTGGATGCTGTCATGGCCCTCTCCACCGAATCGTGTCACTTGAGCACCATGCATGTCATACACCCTGTCACATGCATGCATATTTTACGCTCGTATTTCTTCCTCTGAACTCGAAGCCGGGCGTATTTTTCTAAAAGTTTAATGCAATTTTTGCGGTTTTCATCGCTCGCATCTGCGTCGTCGGCAAACTCATCGCGATGCGGAAAAGCGTGTTGCCTGCAACAACACAACTTGCGCTCGCGCACTCGCACACACTGCTCGCGGCTCGCGGTGCTGGCAAAAGCTGTGAGAAACATTAAACGTATCAAAAGAGCGCGAAGCGTACGAAATATTTCATAGTTTTATAGTTTCGTTCTGTTCGACGATGCAAAATGCCGCCGCCGCCAATGCCGCTCGGCATTGTTGCAGCGCATTGCCCACGTTTGCGGTTTAGCAGCGGAATAACTCGCGAATAACGCGCGCGCCACATGCGGCTCTTTTTTCTACCACATTTCTCCATACGATTATGCGCCGTTTTCTCGTTGGGTCGTTGGCGTTTTCGTTTTGCAGCGGCGTGTCGGCGGACTTTTTGTTACTATGTTGGGCAAGATGGCTGAAATATACGTCTGCGAGCGGGAGCGCAAACTTCTGGGCTCTCCGGCTCGCATTTCGTTTGGTGCCGGGCATGACTGGCGGATGTGCGCGGCATTAACATGCGAAATTGGCGCCCTCGTTGCCTTATTTTCGTAATTTTCCGATTTAGGAGACGCCAGTTTCGTTGCATCATCATTTCAAATGAAAACCGAGTGAGGAAATACGAAAAAACATACCCACGCGCACACACACATTTGATAGCCAACTCTATACACAGGGTATTATTACAGCACATACAGGGTGATTCATTCGTCGCGAGCCTTTATAGATGGCCTTGAAAGAAGTACATTTTGCGGAAAAAAAGTTGGTAGATTATTCTTCATGGCCGATATACAAGGCGTTAAAATTTTATTTGTTAATTTTGTTTCTAATTAATCTTTAGTTTTAATTTAAGATGTAATGAGAAAGACTACGTCATTTGTTTATTTTTTATTTTTATATTTTGAATCAGCTAGGTTTCCTTATTACAGAAATATTTTTTTCCGATTTTTTAAAGTTAGTTT
>JARJDQ010007489.1:0-17446 GCA_030264215.1 Geostiba sp. GC000077 | reverse complement strand
TTGATGCCCACCAGTTCCAAGCGCGCCAAAAAAATGTAAACTTTGTTCTTAATTATTTAAGAAACCAGACCGTGAAAATATTTCATTTTTTGAATGTACATTTTTACATCTCACTAACATTTAAATCATTTCTATCGAGCCGTTTTAGAATTATACCCCATAAACAGATTTTCCCTATCCTTTACGTGTTAAATTTGTTAAAATTATTTTTGTTTACAGACGGTGATCTTTTTTTTGCATGAAAACTTTTTCCTTAAAATTGCCTGATTAGCACGCTTGCAAAATGTAATTAAATTCTTTCAAAGGAAGTTGTTGCGTTAATCCTTTCAACTTTAAACGGTAATTGCTGAGGAAGTTTTGACCAAATCGAAAAATCAAAAAATATGGGTATAGTATATTAAAATGTTCTTTCAATTTCTACAATTATTCCACGTTTGTAAACTGCCATAAGAAAGATAAAAATATAATGTCAAATTGCTATACCTCAAGAACCGTTGCCCTTATTAGTATATTTGACTTTTCTTCTTGTTTTGTTCTACCCTATCCACCTAACTGTGTAACGTTCGTTTATAACACCCTGTAGAGGTGTAGATATTGTTAAAAGTAAAGCAGTCACCCCGAGTATTAAACGTCATTATATTAAAAATGAAAGCATTTTAAGAGACGTAATTTGCACATGCAATGCTCACCTGCGTGCGTGTGCCTTCCCACATGTGGAGTGCGCGTCCGCTTGCATATTTTTGCTCGTGCATATGGATGGAAATCAATTAAAACAATAAGCCGGGACTGAGACAATCGCCGGTAGGAATCGCCGGAACTACAGACGCTCACGTCGCTCATTACATGGAATGCTTGATGGAGTTAAATAAAGCGCCGCGCCGCAATGCTGAGGCGAATTCGCAGAATATGTCGCATTCGCTTATAATTTATCATACGCTTTACTTGCATTTTCAGTCACCTCGTCGGCTTGTCGGGGAAGCACATACATAGTTAACTTCAACGTTTTGTGCGTTATGCGCTGCCTTTCAATGGCCTGCAGTTTTTGAGCATCGTGTGAGTTCTTAATGCATTGTTACCACGTTACCTGTGAACGGCTTGTTGGTAAACATGCGCATATTATGTGGGAAGCAATTTCCTCTCAGCTTGGCTGCTGATTGATTGATTTCATCATCGAATTTACATATTTATGCCGCCGCAAATGAATGCATTTGCGATGAAAATTGATACTTTAAAATGCTATTAATACATTTTAAAATATGCTAAATGTGAAATTAATATCTGCCGTTAAGTTCCATTCGTTTTGTGGGCTTAGCTTGCATACGAGTACAGCGCACATCTGTTCCGGATGTGAGAAATTTTTATCCTGAAAATTTTAAATTCAAGCAGACACCGCCAAACACGCACCACCTTTTCGGAAAACGATAATTATCGCACCGCTAACTCGCACTCTTTGCTGCGGTGAACGCGCGTCTTAATCTTTGGCGTGCGCATTTATTTTCTACTTTATTCCTACAATGTTATTTCAATAAGTACGAATTTAGTGTCGCGCGTCTCGTGTTGCTCTTGTTCGCGGGCGTTTCTAATGGTGCTTAAAATATATCATCGACTGCGCGCTCATCGCCCAGCCGGGCCCGGTGGTGGCGGCAATAAACTCATATGAAATATAAATCAAAGGTTTAATAACGCGCAGCATTAAAACTTTAATTCCGACGACTGTCGTCTGCGTTGCGGGATCCTTCGTCGCGCACAATCTAAAATTGCGCGCCGCCAAAAAAACCTCGAAGGAGACAACACACACACCAACATACACTCTTCGGACGCGACATTACGACGGATTATTCGATTTTATTATCTTTATAATTTTATAAATAGCCGCGAGCGATTTTATTATGCGTCCCATCGTTTCAGCTCTCGCGCGACGCGAAGCGCATCGGGACATTTTATTTAATTTCGGGGAAAAACAACGAATTTAAGCGCGCTTCCAAGACACGCTTCGGAATTAATATCGCATTGTTATGCCCGGCCTTTGATACAGCGCGCGGGGCCTCCAACATGTGCTCCGGGATAAATTGATGAATTGTTTGAGGGTGTGCATCGTAAAAACTGAAATGGACGTCTGCAGCTGTGGAGACCGCTGAAAGATTTTTATGTCAAATTTCGAATTCAGATTCAGATTGCTGGACGCGCTCGGGTTTTCACACATTCACCAATATAAGCATCGCCAACAAAGATCCAGCCGACTTTCGGCATTGTTACAACCGGCATTAATTGCTAGTTTCGTCCACCGCACCAAAGAGATATGTTTAAAGGAGAATTAAAGATTTTGATACCATCGCGACCACGTGTGTGAGCGTACGCCATAAAACGGCCGTAACATTAATGCGAAACCGATAATAATAAAAGGGCGACCACCGTTTTACATTGCCACGCCAGCGCCCTCTGGACGCTGTCACACACACCTCCTAGACCAGCACTGCTGTTCGCCAAGCGGAGCAAGAAAGAAACCTAAATGCAATTATGAAAATGTGACTTAATGTTCGTGAGATTTATGATCTCCCAGACTTAAATATATTAATTTATGGAGTTATCTCCGCTGCCGGCGGCTACACGAAACAAATACTCGCGTATGTCGCATACGCGCGCTCGCATCACTCCTCTATGGAGGTGTGTACATTCGATATCGCGGCGCGTCGCACACACCGCACACGAAACTATTAAAATCTTAAAAATAGCCTAAACAAGAGCCATTTAGTAATATGTAGCAATATTTCCCCGCGGTGATTGTGCTGCGTCGGAAATAAATTGGAAACGAGTTACGACAACGGCGAGGCAAATATTTATAAAACAATGGTTGACAATCTCATTAATTATGAGCACGCCGCTCGCCGTTCATCTTTTTCGATCACTCGGTCTCGATAATCTCTCCGCATCTTATCGACCAGATCGTGCCATCGTGCGCAACGCGCATCGGCGTGGAATTTATTTGTAAACATTTTAATGAATTGCTAAAAATCTCCGCCGGCTGCGTCGGCCTTGTCGTGTTGTGACTAGCATAAGTACTTAATGTATATAAAAGCTCATCAAAAAAGCTGAGCATAATTACCATCACGAAGCTCTGTGGTGTGTGCGCGCCCGCGCCGAAAATAGAATTATGTCCCTGTCGGCCCTGATGATATCTCCTCCATACAGAGAAACTCAGCCCCGTCTTCTTGACGAACTGCTAAAATTAAATCAATCATTCCGCCGGTCTCCGTCCCCGCCGCAATGTGCCATCGCATCGCACAGTCTGCGGCTCTATTTGCATGGATTTTTCGTAGTACATGTGTGCGATGTTGGTGTGGAGGCGGATAGCTTTGTGGTGGTGGTAGTGGTAGGTAGCACAATTAAAAAGTCGACGTGCGCGTCTCTCACGTGCGACACACGCCGCACGGATGACGGATTATTAAGACGGATCTCGGTGACAAACAAAATATATAAAAATATAACGCGACGCCTGCCGCCGCCGACGCCGACGACTGTGCTAGTCAACCGTTAGCAAGGCGCAAGTCATTTCTTTCATTTGTGGGTATCATTTATAAATAGTTTAATCACTGCTCTAAATTTCGATCGACGTGCGACGATTTGACTTTACTTTGAGCACGTCGCACGTGTGACTTATTAAGCGATGCGCAGCACCCAAACTGATGTGTGGGTGTGCAAAAAAGTTCAGACATCAAAGTCATCACAAGAGGGTAAAGAAGAAAAAAAAATTAAAAAAGTAATGGCGGATTTCATCTGGAGGTTTTAAACATAGATGGCATTAAGGGCCCCTTTATAAACGGAGCAAAATGAAAAATGATCTTTGAAGATTTGCTCCATGCATAAACAGGGCCTTAAAGAAATATATTTACAAAAGAAAAGTATATGGCAAATTGTTCTTCACGGCCGAGATAAAGGGCGATAAAGTTCCATTTTCAATTTTGTTTCTAATAACTTAAAAAAAAATTATGTCATAAATAAAAGATAATTTAATTTGATAACAATACCAAGATTTAAATATTCTAAATTTAAAATGTAATACATCGTAGGATTTTGCCAATACAGGGTGTTAATAAAATTAACTTCACACAGCTAAGTGGACCAAAACAAGAAGAAATGTCAAATATACTAAGGTCCAATACTCAATGATTCTCGAGATATAGCAATTTGAAACTTTTATTTATATCCTTCTTGGGGTAGATTACAAACGTGGAATTAGTGGTATTAATTGTACCTATGACAACTTACCCTTACAAACTTATGAATCATGACAAGATGACAACTTACCCTTTTAACTTTAAACTGAAATTGCAGAGACCAATTGGGCCAAGTTGAAAAAAAAACCGAAATACTATTTTAAAATTATATGCCAATTTCTGCAATTAAATACCGCTTATTGCGCGTTGCTAAAATACTTTATTAAAGGAATAATAAAAAAGTTCGAACAGTTGTATCTCATTGAGAACGATTAAGTATTGGACTTTCAAGTATTAAAATTTAACAATCTTTAATTTTTAAAATAATTTTCTTGTGCCTTCAGAGAAATTCCCCCTGTAAATTCCCCCTTAAATCTAACCCTAACCTTAAACGTCTATCAAATAATTTTGGAAAATTATTTAAATTTTAAATAATAGGTATACAGAGTATAGGGATGTAGGACATTTCTGAACAATATGGTTAAAGTTTGGTTACGCAGTTGGCAACTTTTCCCATGTATTGCATTGTACACAGTACGGTTCATTACGTGGCATCAATTTCCACATTTCGCTGGTAATTGCCACTCCTGCCGCGAAAGCTCGAAATCTTCGTGGTGCAAGACGGGCACTATAATTTCAATCTCAACTGGCAGCTCATGGATTGCGATTATTATTATAAATAGTTACGCTATTATAATACACATGCATGGTGCATTGTGCGGTCGTACCCGTCAGCCAATGATACCCCAAGCAGGCCGAGCGCCGCTCATGGGGTTAAAGTTGAAAATGTAAACTACACATCGCATTTCGAGCATTTGAGCATCGCATGTCGGCACGATATTTCAGAATAGTTTCGACATGCATTTCGAATGCGATACGTATGCCGTATACGCGGAATAATACGGCTGCGAGGATAAATAATAGCCGAACACATAAATGGCATTTTTATAGTGAAAGGAGCGGCGGGCGTCAGCTTTGTGTGCAAGTTCAGGGAGTTCAATAATAAAATTGCGCCTGCCCCCGAGGGGTCGGGGGGCACAGCACAAGAGAGATGCAGATTGCGCGGCCACCGCGGCGTGACACCGGGGCGATGGGGGCAGCAGCGGTAAAAAAAGGCAAATATTTTATTTTCTAATGGATCGACCGTCGATATACGCGCGCCCGCGCGAAGGCGCACGAAATCCACTTAAACAATTACTATCGGCGAAAATTATCGCGTGCACATTTCAGGCGGTAAAATCATGCAACGCGTTCGACTTGGCTTCTTTTGAATTTATTACCGCGCGCGGAGAGACGGGCGAAAAACAATCCTAATTGCGATTAACATAATTATACGTGCGCCGGCCGAGACGAGTCGAATTCGAAAGGTGGTGCGCGGTGTGTGAGTGTGCTTATCGATTTGCTTGGCAAACGTTTTGCGTGTGTGTGCGTTTGCGATTTGTTCGCTAGATCGGTCGGCAGCATGCCCGGCGATAAAGACAAAATAGACATACGTCGATGTGTGCAGGCGGTAAATTTTAATTGCTCCGGTTTTGCGCTTCATTCTTGCACTCCGATAAACCAACATATTCTGCATTCAATTGCCCGCGCGCGCGCATGGGTGCGTTCAACGGTTCAACTTGATGCGGTGCGGTATGAGCGAATGTGTGGCGCAACTAATTTCAATATTAATCGGTCGGCGAGCGCATATATATCGATGGAATGATGTAGAACCTACGAACGGAAAAACCGAAAGGATATCGTCGCGCAGGATGCATGTCGCGGTTTGAAGCGAAAAGCGAATCCACAGCGCGGCTGGATATGAAATTTGTATATAATTATAAAACGCTGCAGAGACAGTCAAATAAATTACCGCCAATACAAGCGGACCATCAAACATCTTAATTAATGAGCATCGCCGTTTGATCTCGCTTAATACTCGCACGTCGCTGACGCGCCGCACACGCTCACGCATAAAAGCTAAACAAATTTTCCGTCTTCGTGTCTCCGCGCCGGCGCTGCGCGTTGGGAGACCTGCAGGCAGCAGTCATGGTCATTTTGCAGCGATTGAGAATTATAAATGATGTTACGACTATATTTTACGTATATCTAACGTCCAAAGCCGAACACTGAACACAGTTGCAGGCACATCGATTGAACCCAAGAAGTCTTGTGCATGAGATCTTAATAATACCATTCCTCATTTGCAATGCACAAGGAAGGGTTATTTTCGTATTGTTCTTCGAGTGCCGTTCGCCATTCATGTGCAATCCGTCCTCGACCTGAATCGTTGGCGACCCGTGATTCTTTCAAACATTTTATAAAGCGATTTATTTTATGTTTCATTATAAAGTCGTAAAAAATCGAGCGTGGAATTTTAATCGGTTTTTAGTGGCGATTATTACAATACATTTCGCGCCATTGTGATATTGGGGACACACACGCGGGGTCGTTTTGAAATGCATATTTCACCAGCGAATCTGAAAAGGCCTCGGAGTGTTGTGTGAGAGAATGCGGTTGATGATTAGTTTATTAATATTTTTATTGTGGCCGGCGCGGCGAAATTTTACTAGCCAAGAGGCAAACTGTCAACGGCGATGGCAATATCTTAAGTAAGCTGCCCATGAAAGGACACGAATTTAAATTCATTGACGACTGAAAATATTCATGCGTTTTTTCTTGGGGCAAACTGTTGTGTTGCCACATCGGCCCCAGAACTACATATTAAGACCACCTTTGACGATCAATCCATCAATCCACCAATCTCCTACTTGCCAAATCATACGATGTTTGGAGCGTTTAGAGCCGTTTTACACGATCCAATTTTTCAAACAATTTCTCGAGCAATTTCTTGATAATCAAGAATTGTAGTCATACATGATTACGATTGTTGTATATATCAACTTACTAAGAAATTGATCGAGAAACTAGTTGAGAAAACTGTTAGGTTGGCTTTGCGTTAAGAGCACAGCTGAAATTTAGTATTTTTAATTAAATTGCGTATAACTCGAAAACGGTTATAACATAAGGCCGGCTTGCACCAATATCGGATAATTTAACTGGCACTTAACTGCCACTTTTGTTAACTGGTAGTTAGTTAAGTTACATGTTTGGTTTGCACCGTAGTTCTGTTTAGCCAAAGTTATGGTTTGGAAATTTGCGTCTGATAAACGTTGTAAATTAGAGCTTTGTCAAGATTAAAGCTTTGATGCGCATGCGCACTACCCTTTAGTCCGCCCTCGCCAAGTGCTGCTGCATCTTTAACGCCAACTGCATGCGCATTGGTGATGAAATGAGTGGGAAGAAAAAGCAGGCAATCGTGGTTTCTTCCTAGCTTCGGATTTTAGTACCATTTATGGCCTAATTTAATTTTAAATATTCATCAAAATGAGAGAATTCTTACTAGTAGATATTTTACAATTTTCAATAAAGCATCTTAAAGCAATGAGCGAGGAAAAACCAATGTGATAAAATTCAATTGCGCCCTACATATGTAAGTATGTACAAGGCTAGTGCATTTTACCTTGGTGTCCTGAGTAACTTTATCGATATACATATCGTCACCACGGAGTTCTTCTTTGAATTGTAATATTTATAATAAAATAGCAATTTATTTCTTCAAACACAAGATGAATTTTCATTGAAGAAAGAAAGAAACATGCAAATCTTTCTGGAATTCAATAAATAGTGATTTTTTTTTGTTAATAAAAAAGATTTTTCTTGTAATATTATTTAATATTTTAATTAGATTGAGAGTATTGTTAAAATAATTTTGGAATTTTAAAATTTCAATTGCACAAAATGAGAGGTTAGCGCTTTATTTTTCTGTGCTTTCTGTGCTGTCACCCGCGAGTTTTTCTATTAAAACAAAATAGTGAAAAGATATTTATGTTGCTATTTAATAATAAAAAATATATATATTTCTATTAAAATTTAAAGATTAAAATATTGATTATATTATTATAATTAGAATATATATATTTACATTTATTATTGTATAATATAGATTTATAATATAGATTTGAATATAGATTTGATGGTGTAAAAGTACAAGGGAAAGGTCTGCGCCAAGTTCGGTTAACAAGTTATCAAGTGCTTGAGGTACCTATTAAGTTTTCTGTTAGTTAACTCATTAACCGGCACCGGTGCAACGGAAAAAGAGCTGGTTATAATTTAACTGGCAGTTAAGCGAGTTACACGACCCTAGAAGGGATACTGCATATAAAGGGGTGCAGCCAATAGAACCTAACCTAACCTAACCAAACCTCATACCGCATAGGCGACACAACTGACTGAAGACGAAGTTGGAGTTGACAGATGACAGTAGACAACTGACAGAGCCGTTGCATGCCGTTAGAGATCACGTTCGAGGATTTCTCGTTCTGTACCCTATCTCTGTGGCTTTACCGATCTAGGTAGTATTTTTAATTATAAATACAAAAATGGATCGTATAAAACGGCTTTTAACATGGATAAGGAAATAAGGATTGTGGATTGATCGTGCAAGTTGTCCTTTACTTTTCGCCTTATGAAAATTCGTTGAGTCCTTGGCGACCGCACGGTGATAAAATCAGCGAACGACATCGATCGATGATTTATATAAATAAAACCAGATCACCTGGACACGCGATGACCAAAAGCATCCAAAAGTGAGACCCAACACAATGTAGTTGGTGCACGTGCTTCGATTGATTGATTATTGTTTTCATGCCGGTCGATGCGGTGCGGTCTCGCGTCCTCGCATTGCGGAGGTCTCGGACGCTGCGCGCATCTAACACGTGTGCGGATTACAGTGTTTTTGATTAATAAATGTCACCGGAAGATAAGTTATTGGCTCAGACGTCTAGCGCTCTCACCACACTCGCAGCGAATCGCGTCGGCAAGTCGCGTTTTACGATCGCCGCGGCCGATGTGTGCCTTTGGTCGTTCGTTCCGTTTCAGAGGGATCGCCGCGCCCGCGCCGGGCGCAAGAAGCCCTCAACGCGAACGCGATGAAAAGGTTCATTCTTTGCTGTCGAATCATAAAAATCACTTGCTGATCAAAGCGGATTCTCAGCGTCACAACAAACTCATGCGCAACATTGTCGCTAAGGATCGAGGCTGTACATTAACATCTGGTGATGTGCGGTGCACTTAACTGATAGTTAAAGCACGGAGGATTTTTCTGTAACTCCTTTCTAAAATTGTTATTTATGAGGTGCCTGAATTTGTTCGTCTTATTTTTGCAGGTACACCCATCAACAGATTGCCCATCATGGCGAAATCAGTATTAGATCTCTACGAATTGTACAATTTGGTCATCGCGCGCGGGGGATTAGTGGACGTCATCAACAAGAAGCTGTGGCAGGAAATCATCAAGGGCCTGCATTTACCCTCCTCCATCACATCGGCGGCTTTCACGCTTCGAACACAGTAAGGATCTTTGTCCCTTTGTATTGGCATTTCGTTATAATAAACAAGCACAACTCCGGAGCTACGCGAGATTATTAGATTAGAGAATGCCATTCTATTCAGACGTAGTGGTACCGTACCAGTACCAGATTGATATGTACATTATGAAATCTACGATTGAATTCCTATCGTTCCGTTGGCTACAGGATGATATATTAGTGATACGTAAAAACATGGTTTGTTTGTTATGTTGTGTCGTGTGGTTCGATTTTGTAGCCGCATTTATTCGTTCGCTCTTCTTCATCTTAATCTTAATATAGAACGGATCATTTATCTCGACAGTGGTGCTTGTCATATGTCAGACACCGGGTTTTCATATAAATAGCATTAGTTTTGAATTCGTAACCACAACTTCGTTTAATGTGCTACTAATTCGAACAACGTGCGCGCGCCATAACAACGTGCCCAATACTTTTTTAGCATATCATATTTCCCTTCCTCACTAAATAACTTGTAAACACTTTTATTAACAATCGTATTCGGTTTATTTTACAGATACATGAAATATTTATATCCCTACGAGTGCGAGAAGCGTCGTTTGAGCACGCCAGCCGAATTGCAGGCGGCCATCGATGGTAATAGGCGCGAAGGACGTCGCAGCAGTTACGGCCAGTACGAGTCTGTGCAAAGATCTCCAAATCCGTCACAAATGTCTCCGTTATCACTGGTATCGCAGCAGCAGCACCTGGCAGCGCGTATGACTTCGGTGATGAGCGGTGGCATCGGCCTGCACAATGGCGCCCATCATCCCAGTCATCCCACGCCTTTGGGTCAGCCGCTGAACGCGGGCCCTTTGCCAGGCTTGGCGCCCAGCGAGTTCGAGGCTCGGATGATGGAGTATGTCAAGTTGTTGAACAAGGAAATCCGAAGTTCCGCGTCGACGCCGCCTAGGCAAGGTGATCTCTCGCCACCGAGCGCCACATCGCCATTGAATCCGATTGAAATGTCCCGAATGACGCTGTGGAATTTGTACAACAACAATCAGCCACCATTGGAGCCACAGAAGGAGGCGTTAAACTTGTCCGACGCATCGCCACCGATGGTCAAGCGCGAGCCGGAGCACAGAGATTCGCCACCACCAGCAAAGAAGTTCATTAAAGACGACAACGATCATCCTGTTAAGATGATGGCGCCGAGTACAAACATCAAAATTAATAGTCGAGGTAAGCCTCAAAACCTTTTAACCATTCTTTCCGCATGTCAATATGTAATGCGCTAGAGAATTTAGTTAGTTCATTCGTGGGTAATTAAATTCATTTTATGTTTCATTGCAGGAGATGCTCGCAACGGTGACAATTCGTTAGTAGTGAGCATGGAACTCAATGGCGTGACATACCAAGGAGTTCTCTTTGCACAAGCAACCTCAACACAGAATAACACAAACGCGGGCCGAACGCTGGTGGCGTAAATTCAAACATGTTTCCTATTCTCTCATCATTATCATTCGACCTATTCAAGACACAATTATTTGCGATAAAATATTCGAGTTTTTATTGTAAAATTTGCGCATTCATTCAATATTAATTTGAATGTTTTTGATTAAGAATATTAACGCAAGTTGGCACATTTCATAAGAGGTAGTGACTTGCTGCACAAGGATTGACCATCGCTGACAGATTCATTTACTTTTATTTATATAAACAAATTTTAATACGTGATACCTGATCCAGTGTAGCAAGATTTCAAACAATATTGTTTGGTAATTTTACTATTTTAATTGGATAAAGAAAGCGGTGATACCTATTGCACAAGGAAGGTTGTTGTAGGTTGAATGAAAATAGCGATGCAAATGCGTTAATGGATGTTACAAGTTACGTTGCTTTTTATAGTGTGTCTTAATTTACTTTTCTGATATAGAATCAGAACACAATGCCAGTTTGTACATGTATATTTATTTTTGCATTAGATCTTTAGAATAGTTTTAACTATACATATAAACACATAATATAATACTGTAATCGAATGTTGTGACGTCAAAGAAGATACATCGCGTAACTAGTGTAGTAATAGTTTTCTGTCAACATTTCATTGTTCCGAATATTCAGTATTTCCCCCTCTTTATTTTAACGTAGTATGTGCCGTGATGTTTAGTAAAATCGCTGAAACTACCGTTTTTTACGTTTCTATCTTTACATGGGTGGGGGACCTCGGCGGAGAAATAGTGTTGAGTATAAGAGGGAAGAGATATGATTTCTCCCACCCACTTGGAGTTATAAACATAAAAAGGGTAAGGTTTGAGTGATTTGACTATAATAATGATTTTATTGTGAAATCAGTTACGATCGACTGATTTAATTTAAAATGCGTTGTGTAGGTATGCAACTGCTTGCAAAGAAATGTGACGTGTCGGTGGCGATTATCCATAGAAGCGTAATATAAATGTACATAGCTAAAATGTTTAATTCTATGGATCCTAGTAATTAAGCGACTATAACTTGCAATTAGCAGCTTATGTATGTTAATACTTGAGAGAGGTACCATATCATTATAATATGGAATACTAAATGTTGTTCAATTCAAAACCAAGCGGCGGTTAATGTGTGTATTTACTTAAATAATCTATTGAGGCGAACTTTATAATGTATAAGCAGTTAATGCTGATGCTATGAATGAACCGATGGTAATTTACTAGTTTTGGACGAAACATTTTCAACAATATTTTGTACCAAAAAGACTGTTATTTTATTGAACTTATAATAATAATTGTGACTTAATTAGTATGCCTATAGTTACTATGTAAAAGAAAACGAACTATCTGAAAGCATCACTTACTCTTTTGTGACAGCCTGTAAGAAACATTATTTTAAAAGTATTTATCGTTTAATACACTTTTAATCTAATAAGGACTTAGTCTATTGGTAAAATATTTAACAATGAACACAAAGACCGCAAAATTTTGATTTAATTCAATGATGCGACGACGTTAAATATAAGCGATAATAAACATATAATATGTTCTAATGGAAAGAAGTGAAAAGAGAATTGTAATAAATACAGTTTACAATTAACAGTTTGTAGCAATATTAGATTTTATGGTATTAGTGTTTATGTGTTTCTTTTTCACTGATATTTACATGAACTGTAGGTAGAAAAACTAAATTATATTTGAAGCACGTTTATGTGAATGGAAATAACTAAGATGTACATTATTTCATTGTTCCAATTATAAATGATAATGAGTAAATGATATATGAGGCCACATTCATTTTGTGTGGAATGTGTCGATTCAATAAATATTTAATACATTAAAGAGAATCAAACAGGATTACTACAAGCATTAATTTTTAATATTTCAGCTTCGATATAGGTATGCGCGAAGAAGTTTGCAGAGTTGTAAAATATGAACATAACTACAATCGTACTCCTCCACAACAGCGCCACCGCAGAATTGCTTCGAATTCTACAGGAAAGTGGACAACCGATTTGACTTTGGTGTATAATTGGTTTCAATATAACTTGACAAGGTTGCCACGGCGCGAAATGCAAATGGCTTCAAACTTTTTAAAGGCACAATACACTCCAAAAATTTGTTTTTAATGAAGCATATGCAGGGTGGCCATAAATTAACGGATTTTGTTCACTTGGCGTTCTTCTTTGGAGAATTCTTAGATGAATATGTCAATATAAAAACAAATTTGCTATGTTGTCAAGTGAAGAACAAAAATTATTGGTATAGCTTATTAATTAGATACATAAATATTAATTTTGTGTTTTTATTTTCGTAATCCATGACTTTATAATACTTTATTTTATTCTCGTGAATGGATACAGATTTTATTGAGCTTTAACGCCATCATCCATCGTCCATCGTCGCAATCGTCGTCGTCAGTTTCTGACAATGGCCACATAAAATAAAGTAAGATAAATATTAAATAAACATTATTAAACACTTCTTGGTGATATATATATATATATATATATACATAGAGTTTTTTTGAAAACGATTCATTGCCAGCCAAACAAAGCCGTAAACATAGGCCGTGATCGCAGGAACTGGCATGATTTTTGTTTTTTTATCAATTAAATGCAGTATTAATGTTCATTCCGCATGTAGACAATTCTTATCCGATCACTCACTGCCTGTGTTACGGCTTTGTTTAGCTGGCAATGAACCGTTTTCAAAAAAATGCTATGTAAGCACCGTTTGGCTATGAATCGTCGGTAAAAAAACACCCTGTATATATACAAATGATATACCAAAATAAATACAAACAATATTACATATTAATTATATATCTTTTTATACTTTTTTTGTGGGCATTGGTTGTTGAAGAACCTTACTATATTTTTGTATTAAGATTTTCATTTTAAGAGTTCTCCATAGAAGAATGCCTCGTGTACATAATCCTTTGATATCTGAGCAATCTATATTATCACTCTAGAATTTGTAAAATGTTGAGCGAGTGTTATTTGGCGGCTACTAGCCGGTAATTTTTGCGCATATTTAAATATCTAGGAACCGATGACGGTTGCTTGCATAAACATAATAGACGTATATGCCTAAATTATATAGATAATTTTATGTATCTTTGCACGAGGCAATATAATTTTCCTTTATTGATAATAGGCACCATGGTATAAATATTCAAGGAAGATATGACATAACTCCCAGTCTAGTACGTGGCAAACACATCATCGTTCCATTTTTCGTATTGTTCGTCATCCCTTTAGCATAATAGTTAATTACTATAATTTACAATCTTTTGGTAAGTACCTATTTTAATATAGACGATATTAATATCAAATGCTTACACTTGTTAAAACTTCTAAAGGAATATTATGTTTTAGGTAAAATAATGTTTACTATATTAATCGGAGTTGCAGTTTTACTCTTTTGTTATTATTTTTTGTTGCAACCCCAACTATATTGGCGATCAAGACATGTTAAACAAGGACCGCCAATTCCACTTATAGGAGATGGGTTAAAGATTCTTATGAATATGGAAACATTACCTGATTTACTGAGGAGAATTTATAATCGCCATAAGGATTCTCGGTAAGTATTCAGAAGTCATGGGTATACAATGCTATTCATTTAAAACCCAACTGCAGGCCGATGTTATCTATTAAATGAGACTACTTTTATCATTTTTAAAATCGTTCCCTGTAAAACCTCAAAAATTCCCGGACTAAAGAATGCCAAAGCGAGTTGAGGTTGTTGCGTTGGTGTCCAAATAGAATTAAACTCATATAAATCAAAACTTGGGTTATTTAAATTATGTTTGGTGAAGAAGGAGATTATTTAAATTACTTTTCTTCTGAGATATGAAGGGTTGAAATTATTCCCCAAATTTAAACGAATTGAATTTAGTGACTCATCGGTCTGCCTTCCACGCAAACTCAAGGGGGCCAATTTATTATTAAGGACACGAAGCTGTATCTTTAGTGATTTCAAGCGATGAGTCACTAAATTTCACTATATTTAAATTGGGATGTTAAAAATCAAAACAAAAAAAAACCGTACATATAAAAGTATGACAATTATGTAAAAAATATTTTTCAAAATTGCAACTTCCCTATTCCTCTCAGTTATTTAATTATTTTCTATGTGGATCTGCCACATCATTTTGAGACGCAGTCAAAGGCTAGTCGTCCATGTCGTAATTGCTAATCCTCGCGCAATTTCACTGTTATCATGAACTAAGCAATACAACCAAAGTAAACAATCGATTAAAAAGTTATATTAATAATTTTACAGATACAGTGGCGCGTACCAAGGTAATAGACCTGTCTTAATGATCCGTGATCCTGATCTCATCAAGCAAATTACGGTGAAAGACTTCGATTATTTCGTGGACCATTCTAATATCTCTCCCGACGGTGTAGAGCCAATTTGGGACAAAACTTTAATCGCTCTGAAAGGCGAGAAGTGGAGGGAGATGCGTGCAACATTAAGTCCAACATTTACGGCAAGCAAGATGCGTTTGATGTTTGAACTGATGGAAACATCGGCTAAACAATACGTTGAATATTATCTGAAGGAGGACAAAAAAATGATCGATCTTGAAATGATGGATTCATTCACTCGTTTTGCCAACGACGTCATTGCCAATTGTGCTTTTGGAGTTACGGTTGATTCGTTGCAGGATCCGGAAAACGAGTTCTATGTGCGGGGAAAGGAATTAATAAATTTACAAGGACTTTGGTCGTATTTGAAATTGGTGATGAGTATTTTGTCTCCAAAACTCGCTATGGTACGAGCTCTTAAAAATATAAAGAAGTTAATAAAAGTCAATGTGTCTTGCTTTAGATTTTCAAACTGTCCTTGATTTCACCGAATGCTTCAGAATTTTTCAAGACATTGGTTCTTGATACCGTAAACTTAAGAGAAGAGAAAAATATTGTAAAACCAGATATGATTAACTTGCTGATGGAAGCGCGCAAAGGTAAATTAGAGTACGAAGAAGCTGGGAAAGAAACCGGATTTGCAACTGCCGAAGAATCTGATGTTGGAAAAAAGCCAAAGCTGCGTCAACTTGAAATGACCAATGAAGTCATGACAGCAGAAGTAATAATTTTCTTTTTTGCTGGATTTGAGACAATTTCCACAATGATGTCCTTCATGTGTTATGAATTAGCTGTGAATCCTGACATACAAGATAAGTTGAGGGAGGAAATTGTTATGGTCAATGAAATGACTAACGGAAAATTGACCTACGACGTGTTAAACAAAATGAAATATTTAGATATGGTCGTTACCGGTGCGTACTATTTACATACGATTTAGTAATAAATAACATTTTGATTCAATTTCAGAGACTCTCCGAAAACATCCACCAATACTGGCAATTAACAGATTGTGTACCAAAGATTACGTTATCGAACCACAATTGCCAGATGAAAAACCTGTTTTTCTAAAACCAGGTGATCTTGTTTGGGTGCCGGTATATGGAATACACCATGATGAGGAACTCTACCCAAATCCTTTTAAATTCGACCCGGAGCGATACTCCGAGGAAAACCAGGATAAGATCAAACCGTACACCTTCCTTTCATTCGGTTCTGGTCCCCGAAATTGTATTGGTTCAAGGTTTGCACTGATGGAAGTGAAAACATTGATTTTGCATATTTTGACTAAATTTGAGATAGTTATGATTGAAAAGACAACAATCCCGATGAAATATGACAAAAAATATATATTATCTCCAACAATTGAAGGTGGTTGTTGGGTGGGATTTAAACGCCGCCAGGATAACTAATTATAATATACCTCAGTTAACTTAACTTAACTTGGTAAAAATATGATCCACTTATATCATTGTATATGATTAAATACAGAACAATCGAAAATGATTTATGCAATGATTGAAGAATTTCGCGCCATGTTTCTGATTTCCGAATTTACCCGGATGGAATTCAGATGAAACCAAACCATAGAAATCTCCTGTCCTCCCGAGACATTC
Source organism: Geostiba sp. GC000077 (assembly GCA_030264215.1). Taxonomy (NCBI): domain Eukaryota; kingdom Metazoa; phylum Arthropoda; class Insecta; order Coleoptera; family Staphylinidae; genus Geostiba; species Geostiba sp. GC000077. Next base: position 399 of record JARJDQ010007489.1, on the reverse strand, counting down.
AACTTTACTTCAAAAATTTTCGATCGCGGATACATTAAAAAAAAAGCGTTTTACCAAATTCCGGTGGAATTACGACTACCGCGACAATTTGACGTTCCAAGTAGACGGATATTATTCCATTTGCTTCCATATTTAAGCTTATCAATATGCAAGAAATTACAAATTGGTATGGACGAGGACTTGTATGGACCAGTTGGCAACACTGATCATCCCCGACATGCATATGGACCTATCATCCCCGACATGCCTATGGACCTAATATATCCCAGTTTCAACTTTGAGAAATACTTTTCAATAAAGGGTGTTACAAGTGACGAGGAAACCATGACCGCAGATTGTGGCACAGGGTGTGGAAGCTTCTGCCCCGAGCTAAAAATTGAAGAGTGTCTCACACTCCAG
>JARJDQ010007486.1:0-11800 GCA_030264215.1 Geostiba sp. GC000077 | reverse complement strand
CTCCAGAGGAATTACGCGATTAATAGGACACCCTGTTTTTTATTTGGCTGGGCTCAAATATGCTTGAGCTCAAATATCCCTAGGCTGAATCGGCTTGGGTTGATTCGGCATGGGCTAAATGGGCACTGGGCTGACTAGACTCAAGCTGAGTTGGCGTTGGGCTCAATTGTCGGGTCTCATTTGACTGGGCTGAGTAGACTTAGGCTCAAAAGACGGGACACCAGTCCGGGCTCGGGAATTAACAGTTGGCTTGGTCTTTCGAAGATCGTCGGATCGTCCGAGGGGGCCTTTATTCTAGTACCTTGGTGCACTGCAACTGTCACACAGTAGATGGCGCTTCTTGCAGAATTTGTGCGGCAAATTTTATAGGTTATCTTCATGGGTTATCTTGTTTAGTCAACAAAATTTGACGGCCGAGTGCTGCGAATTTAATTTATTGTTAATGTACAATTAAAAGCAACAATTGTTATTGACCATGTCAGCTAAACGAAAGCCAGATACACAGGTGCCCGCCGAGGAAAGTGATTTGCTTTCAATAAGGCCACTGTAAGTATAAATAATACCATATTTCACCATTTCACAACCTGTTGTAACATTTGTTTTGCAGTGGTGCTGGCCAAGAAGTGGGCCGATCATGCATAATGTTGGAATTCAAAGGGAAGAAGATTATGCTGGACTGTGGGATTCATCCAGGTTTAACTGGCATGGATGCTCTCCCATTTGTGGATCTCATAGAAGCAGATGAAATTGATTTACTCCTAATTTCACAGTAATTACCAAAAACACATTAAAGATGATTTTAAAAAGACAATATCTAACTATCCAACTTTTAGCTTCCATTTAGATCACTGTGGTGCTTTGCCCTGGTTCCTACTGAAAACCAGCTTCAAAGGCAGATGTTTCATGACCCATGCCACAAAGGCAATCTATCGCTGGCTCCTCTCAGATTACATCAAAGTGAGCAATATTGCCACTGAACAGATGCTTTATACTGAAGCAGATCTGGAAGCTAGCATGGATAAGATTGAAACCATCAATTTCCATGAGGAGAAAGATGTGTTAGGGGTGAAGTTTTGGGCTTACAATGCTGGTCATGTGTTGGGTGCAGCAATGTTCATGATTGAGATTGCTGGTGTAAAGATTATGTACACTGGGGACTTTTCGCGCCAAGAGGATCGGCATTTGATGGCGGCAGAGATTCCCACTGTGCAACCTGATGTGCTTATTACTGAGTCTACATACGGTACGCACATTCACGAGAAACGCGAGGACAGAGAGAGCCGTTTCACTGGACTTGTGCATGACATCGTTAACCGGGGTGGACGGTGTTTGATTCCGGTGTTTGCTTTGGGCCGAGCACAAGAATTACTTTTAATTTTAGGTAAGTTTTATACCTGCGTTTTTTAGGTTACTGTATGCAACTTGCTCATCATTAGAACAATGTTGTTTTGTGTTATATTTCCCGACTATTTTTTGCCTCCAAAAATGGTTATTTACTGGGTTCCATACAGTAAAGTTACAGAATATAGGCAACCTATAATGTTACCTATAATGGTCACAGCCGTCACAGCTGACAGGCCGATTGTTGGTTACCAACAAAGTAATCTTTGCATTGCACTGTCAATACTCAATAGTAACATGAATTAGCGGAAAATCTCAAAAACAATGAAAATATGAAGGCACTTTTTGGTTATTGGTTTGTTTTGGTTGGTTTAGAGTAATCGTTCGAAACTTGTCACGAGATGGCGCACGATGTAAATTTGAGAGATTTGAATTCTTAAAACTGAATTTATACCGTATAATGTTTAAATGCAATGCAAGTAAATAAGCCGCATAAAATGTTGTATGGCTCTTGGCCGCTTAAAAGTCACGAACCGTCGGCGGTCCGCTATGTTCGACTAACAGCCGCACTTCGTGCGGCAGCGTCTCACTTCGCGAACCTTTGGCTTCTGTTAGAGATCCGGTATATTAATACTTGTAAATATTTATTGGCGCCTGGCGCTACTATAGTAGAACCACCTAATGATGCAGGCTTGAACTTCGCAACGGCCGTAAAAGTACCATAGCTCAACTCACGTCTCACGTTCAAGGTTCCACTTTCTAGTCGTGGATTACTGGAATATGATAGTTTGGGTCCATAGGTCGTTGCAAGTATAGCACTGTCCGGGCAATCGGCGGAAAAAGATTTCAGTGAATGTGTAAATTTCAAGTGAAATCTGAGATAAATGTTTACTTTATTTCAGATGAATACTGGAGTCAACATCCTGAACTGCATGAAGTTCCTATATACTATGCATCTTCCCTGGCTAAGAAGTGCATGGCTGTGTATCAGACTTACATAAATGCCATGAATGATAAAATTAAACGCCAGATAGCAATAAGTAATCCATTTGTATTCAAGCATATATCCAACTTGAAGGTAAGTTCCGGTTTCTTTTAAATATTTATTGACAACAGGGGTAGGGTATAGCAATAACAAGGGGTAAATTATCACATTTTAAATTTAAATATATCAATCTCGGGCTTAACTTTCTCGTACAAATGCGGAAATGTATTAGCAGCATTATACTTCTTCCTGACTATCTCATACAGGGTCAAATCAAACATCTCTTCTAACTCTTCTCGTGTCATGAAGATATCTGCATACAGAAATGAAAATCCACCAACGTCGCGAGTGAATTTCTCCATTTTTCGCATTGCATCCACTGGATTATACGGTTTCCTCTTCACTACATGACCCGGCACCCCATAAATGCCGAGATCGTTGTACATTGCGAAGTTTTCCCCCGGAACTAGGTCTGTTGGTCGTTTCAACTGCCCTTGGTGTTCGCCATGGTCGTAAATCCTACACGGATACACCAGCAGTGGATAACAGTCGAATAATTCCTCGGCAATGTTGATTTGCTCCTCGAGTTTGTTGATCGGGAGCACGATGTCTTGAAACACTTGCTTCGTGAACGTATAGGCTCGTACTCCGGGCGTGGTTGTCAACTTCAGGAATGCTGGCTTGGGCGGTAGCAGCCAACCGAACAATAGGCGAAAGAGTGGATGGTTCCCGAAGGGGATCATGCTCTCAACCACCCAGAAAATAGAACGATTGTGTCGCAGCAGATAGTTTCGTATGGGAATTAATTCGGTGTAAGAGCCGTTCGTCAGGAAGCTCTGGACATATTTGTAGAACCATGGTTTATACCATGCTGTGAGCCTGTTGACGTTCAACGTGGAGTCGCTGTCGGAAAAGTTACCCACCATTATAACTGCCTTATCTTTTTCGAAGATCGTGGCTTCCAGGTAGTCAACGTCAGTGAGGGATATCTCTCGGATTTTGTTGCAATATTCAGTCATGCCTTCCACCGGGATGTACTTCATGAGGACGTATGGCTTAACCGGGATGATCTTCAGTGTTAATGCCACCAGGAAGCCTAAGCTTCCGTGAGACCATGGCAAACATTGATATAAATCCGCGTTGTTCTCAGCATCAGCTTTGATGAACGTTCCATCGCCCAGCACCACTTCATATGATTGAATTGTTTCGTGATACAAACCAACGCGATGGGAGTGTGTGGCCATGCCAGTACCCATTGCCAACCCACCCAAGGTAGCGTCGGCTATTTCCAAAGTCACGGCGAGGGTGTATCCTTTTCGTATCAGATACCGCGTGATATCGCCAACAGTAACCATCGGTTCCACACGCACAGTCATACTCGTCTTATCCAGCTCCAAAATATCGAAGAGGTTCACATCGATTTGGTGGCACTCGCTCTTCCGGAAGAACTTCGTTGATAGACTCATCCAATTAGGACGTGAGGTGCAGAGCAACTTCTGCGAGTCCTTCGGGAGTTTGTTCCATAGTTGCACCTGCTTTTGAATATCTCGCACGCGATCGTCATGCCGCTTGGGGCAGCTGAGGAAAATCCGATACAGGCATTTTTGCAGTTTCAACAGCAGATTGAAGATAAAGCTGGCCGGCAGACAAAATAATAATATCACAAGGCCACGATTCGTCTCCAGCACATCGATCCATATTGTTTTCCACGACTTCTCGCGCTGGTCCATTGCAATCAATAAATAAAACGTTACTCGACGTCGGCGCGTGTTGCTACACACTTGTGACTTCTGCAACTAATTCAGAAAACGTACGCGTTGCGATGCCGTAATCAATAAAATACCAAAACACTTGTTCGTATCAAGAATAACAAACGATAACGGAGTATCGTGTAGACACGATATTTAAAAGGCTGTAAGTACTATAAGTAGTTCCACATGGTACCACTTACAGTGTCTCCTTTTTATCATTACTTATCTTATCAATTTCAATCAATTACACCTCGAAAAAAATCAAATCTACAGTGTTAGTTTTTAAATATTTTTTAGCGATATTTTGCTGCGTTTAATGTTCAACTCAGGATACTTAATAAAACTAACGTCGTAATTTAATTGCAATTCGCAGGGAATAGATCACTTTGAAGACATTGGACCATGCGTAATCATGGCGTCACCCGGCATGATGCAAAGCGGATTATCACGCGAACTGTTCGAATCATGGTGCACGGATGCAAAGAACGGCGTCATCATCGCCGGTTACTGCGTGGAGGGCACGCTGGCGAAGACCATCCTCTCGGAGCCAGAGGAGATCACCACTATGTTGGGGCAAAAGCTCGCGCTCAAGATGAGCGTTGATTACATCTCCTTCTCGGCGCACACTGATTACCAACAGACGAGCGAATTCATTCGCATTTTAAAGCCACCGCATGTGGTGCTTGTGCATGGCGAGCAGAATGAGATGAGTCGATTGAAGGCGGCGCTTCAGCGAGAATACGAAGATGATCCGGATACTACGATGCATTTGCACAATCCGCGGAATACGCACGCCGTGGAGTTGTATTTCAGGGGCGAGAAGACTGCCAAGGTGATGGGGAGTTTGGCTGTGAATCCGCCGAATTCCGGCAATCTCTTGTCTGGAATCTTAGTGAAGCGCAACTTTAATTATCATATGCTGTCTGCTGAGGATTTAGGAAGTACGTGTTGACGTTTTGATTAAAATTGTGTTTGTATGCTTTATAGTACATTCAAATTAGGTTCTTCGCAGGAAAGTTTTGGGGTAGTTTTAATTTCTTCAATTCTCTGTTTTTTGGGATGCTGAAGCCGAATCCGAAGTTTGCTAACACAATTTCGTGACGCAACATTGAAAAAATGCAAAGAAAGGCAAAAAATGTCTTATTTTTGGTGTTTTTTTGCTTATAAGTTTAACATTATGAACCCTTCGTAAGAAACATCTCTATTCAAAATGGAAGTACATAAAATTTCCTACATATTGCACGATTTCGTTTTTTTTTGTTCTGCGACGTACTGTTCTGGCTCATTTTTCTGGGTAGTTTGCATCACTATTGTTACTGTTGGATTCATTATTTAATTGCGCATCACGAGACAGATATTGGAATTCATAAAAAGTTATGACAAGAAATGTGCGCTAATGCACCGTATAATCATAGTTGTTAGTTGCATTGTCTTCATTGCTTATCTCAGGGTAGTTTGCAACGTTGCATAGTAACAATTTCGTTACAGTTAGATTCCTTATTTAATTGCGGATCTAACGCCAAACAGAACAAGACCGATAGTGAAATGCATAAATAGTAGTTTGTATAACTGGTGTAGAAAGTGCAATTTTATGCATGCGAGTGTCGAGTTGTGAAGCGAGCCCGCAGGGCGAGTGAAGCAAGACACGAGCGCTCCGCCCCCTAACCGCCTTCGGCCGAAGGAGCCCCCTAGTTATCAAATATTGCTTGAGCGAGAAGAGAAAAAGTCGAAGAAAAAAAAACTAAATAGTGCAATTTGTAGGAAATTTGATCTACTTTCATTTTGAACAGATACGTTTTTTACGAAGAACAGAAAGACATAATAAATGTTTTGAATTTCTTTCTATTTTTCAATGTTGCGTCTCGAAATTTTGTTTGTAAACCTCGGATTCGGATTCAGCACCCCAAAAAACATTAGGAATTGATGAAATTGAAAGTATCCCATAACTTTCCTCCGAGACGCTATTTTGAGCGTAATTTGATTGCATTATTAGTGGGTTATTAAGATTGGCACTAATGTAGCTTGATTATTTTGGATTCTAGAATATACCGACATGAGTATGACTCAAATAATTCAACGGCAAAGTATTCATTACTCGGGAAATCAGAATGTCCTTCATCATATGATATCACAGGTTGCTGGACTTTTGGAATTAGTTGAGGGCGATAAGAAGTTGAGAGCGTTTAACGCCGTCGAGATTACAATTGATAACAAAATTGTTACGCTTGAAGTAAGTGACATTTTACCTATGTCTAGTGTACTACTGACAAAATATTGTTGAAATGTTATGAATGTTATCATTGCAATTGAATGCAAAATATGTGCTATGCAAAATGCAAGTCATAATTATGTACACAAGCAATGTTTTGATTTGTTATCAGTAAACGAAGTTGTTACTTGCTATTTTTAGTGGCTAGCGAATCCAATCAACGACATGTATGCGGATGCGATAGTCGCCGCAATTCTGCAAGCCGAAATGCTCGAGCTCGACTCTCCCTCGAAGCATCTCACCAGCAACGCCAAAGTCGACCGCATGCACTTCAAAGAATGCGCGGTTGAAATGCTTCAGGATATGTTTGGCGAAGAGTCTGTGTCGAAAATCGTCAAGGGGGACAAGCTCGATGTAACAGTGAACGAAAAGCGCGCCGAAGTCGACCTGAACTCGCTGGAAGTCACATGCGAAGATGACGAAACATTCCAACAGATCGTCTACACAGCTGTGACGAAACTTTATCAGGCACTGGCTCCGCCACAAATCGAAAGCGCTACCAATTAAAGCGAATTGAAGTAAAACAAATTCGAAAAGAAACATTGGATTTGTTTATGTTAACGTTTGTGAAAGCACTTCATTTGTTTTTTTGTATATCTTACAATAGAGTTAGTTAAAAATTACATAAAAATGACGTAGATTTAAAAATGTATAAACATATGTTGTTTGGATATATATGGAGTTACAAAGCCTCGACAAGGATGGCAATGCCCTGACCGCCGCCGATGCAAGCGGAGCCGATGCCGAACTTCAGCTTCTTGCGGCGCAGCTCGTGCACCAGGTGTGTGGTGATGCGCGCACCGGACGCCGCCAGCGGGTGGCCGAGCGCGATGGCGCCGCCGTTCATGTTCAGTTTGCTCATGTCCAGTTTCAGTTCTTTGGCGCATGCGAGCGTCTGGGCGGCGAACGCTTCGTTGATCTCGATGAGGTCCATGTCGTCGATGGTCTTGCCGGCTGCCTTCAGGCAGTTCTGAATGGCCGGCACGGGCCCGACGCCCATGATCGACGGCTCCACGCCGACGGTGGAGTAGGCGACGATGCGTGCGAGCGGCGTCAGCCCGTTGGACTTGACGGCTTCCTCGCTGGCGAGGACCAGAGCACCAGCACCATCACTAATACCCTAAGATAAGATAGAAACATGGAGTTTTATATTATGCATATTGCCCCTCTGATATTGCCATAGTGCAAAAACGAACTCTGTATTACCGATGCGGATCCAGCAGTAACAAGGCCGTTCTCCTTGAAGAGCGTGGGCAGCTTCTTCAAGCCCTCGAGTGTGGTCTGCGGCCTGGGATGCTCGTCGAATTCGACGGGCACCATCTTGCCCTTGAACTTAACGTCAACGGGCACGAGCTCTGCTTTGAAGACGCCGGCGTCGTGCGCCGCTTTCCAGGCGGTTTGCGATTTCAGCGAGAATGCGTCGACTTCATCGCGCGTGATTTTGCACTTTTCGCCCAGCTTCTCAGCGGTCAATGCCATTGGCAGCTTGCAATAGCTGTCAGTCAAGCCCAGCCAGAGAGAGTCCTCCAGAACAGGGCTCACACCCAAGGGGCTGCCAAACCTGATGTTTCTAACTGTGTATGGGCATTGGGACATATTATCAGCACCACCAGCGAGAGAGATCTGCGCGGCGCCGGTGACAATGTCCAGAGCACTGTTCACCACCGCCTGGAAGCCGGAACCGCAGAGGCGATTGATTTGCAGGGCTGGTTTGTCCATTGGAATGCCAGATTTGAGAAGTGCATGTCTTGCAAGGAAGTTGCCATCAGCAGTTGAAGACTTAAACAGAATAACGCATTGTGTGTAAGGAAATCACTTCCATAAATAGTTTACCTACATAAAATGTTTTAATTGTTAACAACATTCACTTACTGATAAGACGTTGCCAATAGTCACTGTGTCAACCTGTTCAGGTTTGATTTTTGCCTCAGCCATGGCAGCCTTGGCTGCTGTGACTTGCAGCTCACATGCTGAGGTCTTTGTGAACTTGCCGCCGAATGTGCCGAATGGAGTACGCTTGGCCCCAACGATGAAGACACCTGTCGAGTTTACCGGCGTTTATAAATTAGTAACGTTAGTGATCAAATTGACCTTGTATGTAGTTAACACTACTGCACTAGTAACCTTTAATCATAGAAGACATGGCGATAGCTTATTTGGAAGATGTTCTTGGGACGAAAAGTGCTCGCAAACTAACAAAAATTGAAGCACTGTCGACGATAATAGCCAGAAATTATCAACCAAAACAAGGGTAATCGGGCGGCAAGTGAAGTGGTAAAGTCCAAAGTTCTAAAGTTCAACAAACAAGTTTTGGTAGTGCGCATGTAGAGGTGGCAAGATGATTGCACTTAGTATTGTCGGCCCAAATTATTTAAAAACGGCGATAACATTTTTATTGCTGACTTTTATTTAACTCCGCAATGTATAATTAGTTAAATTTGACAAATGCTTCGATTTCTGACAAAATTGTTATGTTTTAAAAGATGATATGTAAGTGAACTAGCATCTATTTCTAAATGTAATGTCCTTTCTAAACTTGTGCATTGTTCAGATTGTTCATATCACGACTTGAGATATTTTTTTTAGACCAGCTAAGTAGAGACATCTAGTTGCCACTATCTTCAGTTAATGTGGAGAAGGGAGAAGCTTAACATTTAACAGGCAACCAATATTACACATGTTAATCAATTGCATTTTTTTTGAACTCTTACTTTCGTTTTACTCCAAAAAGCAGTGCTTTAATTGCATGTTTTGAAAACATATCAGTATAAATTATAATCATTTTCTTGTTATTTATGTTAAGCCAGGTTTTCCATTTTTCTTAGGTTTTCTTCTTTACAAGATAGGCAACTTATTATGCATTATAAAGCGGAAAAGAGGCAAGCATGGGCATGAAGTGAGAAGTGATGAACATTTGTAATTTGTATGAACATGACACATGACTACATGACCGATAACCAGGAGTTGATCAAGTTTTCGACTGGAATCTGGAACTAGAATAACAGTGCTCTTTAAAAAATAAACATTGAATGTTTAGAGGTTCACAATGTCCAACAAAAACAAGTATGTTTGCACATTATTGTATTTGCTTTTATAAATACAAGTTAATATATAATTTCCAGGATTACAATTATGCACGGAGCTGTAGTTTGTGAAGAATCAAAGCTTCGAGGAGAGATAACAATTGGTGCAAACACAATTATTCACCCAAGTGCATTGATATATGCTGAATCTGGACCAATAATCATTGGTGATCATTGCATAATTGAAGAAAAAGCCAGGATCATTCATAGGTGTGTTTCACTTCTTGACTTCCATTGTAACTCTTAAATTCTCACAACATTAACTTTGGCAATAGTGAAGACTAGGGGTCATGCGTTTACTGATTTATCTACACCCTGGATTCAGGATTGCTCCCTTCCTCACAATGTCAATCAGTGAACATGAAAGGCAAGGCAACCTAGTCTGCATATCATCAGAGTTTCATAATCAGTTGTCCTCAATAGTAAAGAAACCTAACTTCTATGCTTCTATTCCATGACATTACAGGGTCCCATTTGATAGAGCTGATAAAGACACAACTCCAGTACTTGTGATAGGTTCCAGTAATGTGTTTGAGGTGGACTGTGCAGTGGAGGCATGTAAAATAGGAGACAACAATGTATTTGAGCCCAAGTGCTTTGTTGGCAGTAAAGTGACTGTTACAGAAGGCTGTGTGATTGGCGCTGGATGTACAATGACTGAGGAAGAAGTTATACCAAGAAATACTGTCATATATGGATCTAATAATATGAGAAGGGAGGCATTTGATAAGCCAGCAGTTAGTAGCTTTTCTTTTAAAGGTAGCATTGAATGTATACTTATGATTATTTTATTTATGTTGCTTTCAGGTTCAACTTGGACAAATGGAAACTTTGAAGAAGTTATTGCCAAGTTATCACCATTTAAGAAAACCTACTGAACCACCACCACAATAAAAACAACCCATATATTCGTCTTTAAATAATGAATGATATGTTATATTCACACTTATCTAACTTTTATTGAAATTGCTACTTTGTATGAAGCTTATTATTTATCACTTTTATTAATTATTATAATTAGCAATTTTGTTTAATACATAAAATTTAAACCACGCATACAAGTGGATAACTATCATAATCTAACTAACCAGTCACTTCTATATTAAGTATCTGTTGGATTTCCGATGTTTTCGAAGCTTTCCTTATGATAGGGAGGAAGTTTCCTAAAAATCTAACAGGCGCATTTTATCAACGAATGCAATAGATTTGCATAACTGCTTTGGGATTCTCAATTTTCATGCATCAAAAATAAATGAATAATTAGCAAGGGCGAGTAATCGCATAAATGGTGAGGCTCAATTGTTGGTAAAACAAGTTTGGTCAGTGTTGGTCACTTTGGGCACTTTTACGAACGATGCCTAGTGGCTGTTAGGTTGTCTAAAGTACAAAATGTATTTCATCAAATTTCAAGAATTTCGTGAGTGCAATAGTATAGTGCAACTTTATTATAATTCATCTTGTAAATAACTATCAAACATATCAATCAATAGCAATTAGCAAAAAAGGAGCAACGACACGCGGAGTTCCCAAGCGGTCTCCCATCCAAGTACTACCCGCGCCCGACGTCGTTTAACTTCGGTGATCGGACGAGAACCGGTGCATGCGACGTGGTATGGTCGTTGCTCGAGACACTTAAGACATCAACTTGTACTTAAATGTACAATATATTGCTCCTTTAGCTATGCAACCAACTAAACATATAATGTTAAATACGAATACCTACAATTTTTCCTTATAGTTTATATGTCGTTGATAGTAGGAACTAGGAATTGGTTGCATTGGACTACTTGTACTTCTACTATATAGATTTTATTTTCCGGACTAGTTTCGGGGTTTAGAACCCCATCTTCAGCGGAAAAACGTCGGTCTCTAACAAAGTGATATTCAGTTTGAGTGTTGAGCACTTACAGCCTTACCAATATCTTCCTCGAGATGTTAATTAGGTGTATATTTTGTTTTAACTTTTTTAGTTTTGTGCTCAACACTCAAACTGAATAACACTTTGTTAGAAACCGACGTTTTTCCGCGGAAGATGGGGTTCTAAACCCCGAAACTAGTCCGGAAAATAAAATCTATATAGTAGAAGTATAAGTAGTCCACTGCAACCAATTCCTAGTTCCTACTATCAACGACATAAATATAAACTATAAAGAAAAATTGTAGGTATTCGTATTTAACATTATATGTATAGTTGGTTGCATAGCTATAGGAGCAATTTATTGTACATTTAAGTACAAGATGTGTCTTAAGTATTTCGAGCAACGACCATACCACGTCGCATGCACCGGTTCTCGTCCGATCACCGAAGTTAAACGACGTCGGGCGCGGGTAGTACTTGGATGGGAGACCGCTTGGGAACTCCGCGTGTCGT
>JARJDQ010007484.1:0-11013 GCA_030264215.1 Geostiba sp. GC000077 | reverse complement strand
CTGGAGGAGAAAACCAGTTAGAAGATTGCACATTGTCATCGCTCAAGAAGATTAATTTTTGTGTATTTTCCAATTCTACGCAACTGCGTACCGCTTTGTCTCTAGGGAATGTTATGCTTATGCTCCGTGTTCTGATCTCTATGCAACAAAAGCAAGTACGTCGTGAACAGTCTTGATCTTCATTAGTTGCTTGCACAAAAATATTTCAGAAGTAAGAACGTCGTCGTCTTCACCAATTTCAAAGGGAGTAATTAAACTCTAGTTTGCCAACATGTTTCGGTTTATTTAAACCATCTTCAGGGTATATTATCTCGATTACAAAAGCTCCGGTTGGAGAGCCATGTGGAAAGTAAAAAAAAAATTCATTTTTTTCGGAATTACCGAGATTACATGTCTTTGGGGTTACATGTTTGCTTTGCAGCGTGGTGGAAGCGAAAAGTCGTTGCTACGTCCTCTACGTCCTCTGTGGCCAATATGCAACAGGCAAATATTTTAGAGCTGCGTGATGCGTGTTCAGGCAACCAAATATACACGCCATGCCAAATGCCAAAATTGTCAGCTGCGAAGCTGTGAGATTCAAGTGGTGTTCTAGTGATTAATGTGATATATTTTATACACATTTGTAAATATGTATCTAAAGATGTATTTTAAGAGCAATATAACAAATACTATTCAAAGTAGAGTCTTGTCTACGTTTGTACCAGCGCATAAAGCTGTCGACGAGAAAGATGTGCAATTATTAAAAGCTCTCATAAACTGTTCTAGAAACTTGGTTGCCCTAACAGGAGCAGGTATTTCTACAGAATCAGGTACACCAATCATCTATTCTATTATGTAGGTACTTCCGAGGTCAATAATAATAATATAAATTTCTTTCTGACAAATCAAGGAATACCTGATTATAGATCAGAAGATGTAGGACTATATGCAAGAACAAATCACAAACCAATTCAGTACCAAGAGTTCATCAAGCACCCCCACATTAGGCAAAGATACTGGGCAAGAAATTATGTGGGATGGGCACGTTTTTCAGGGGTACAGCCCAATGAGAATCATAAAATACTGCAACAATTGGAAGAAGAAGGCCCCCTGAGTTGCATAATCACCCAAAATGTTGACAACCTGCACCAAAAGGCAGGCAGTCAAAGTGTGATTACTCTGCATGGAAGTGCATTCACTGTGATTTGCACAACCTGCAATACAAAGGTGGACAGGCATAAAATACAAAAAAAACTACAGATTGATAATCCAATGACTATAGAAAATATTGCAACTATGATTAGGCCAGATGGAGATGTTGAGATTCCACAGGTAAATTACTATTTTTATTTTTATACACTCTGGTTTCATCTCAAAAAAGAGCAACTAAACATGGGGAATTTGGTTTTCTTTTATTTTTAAGTTGCGGACTTGAACCTAAAGCCAGGCCAGTGGCGTACCAACTGAAAAGATTGCAGATACAAGGATACACATTTGACAACTGCATTGTCCTTGAATATTTACGTTTAAAACGTTGGCCATGTTAAAACAAATGAAAACATGAAAATAAGTTTTAATTGAGTACGCCAATGGACTATTAATAAATTTAAAATTTGTATCAAATCATGGCTGCAAACTGCCAACGCAAATTCCCTAGGCCCCAGTTTCTAGTAACTCTTTTTCGAGTAGACAAACTACTTATCTTTATTAATTTCTTTGGTTGCAGGAATTTGTTGAAAACTTTAGAACACCAAAATGCTCCAAATGTCACACAGATTTGAAGCCAGATATTGTTTTCTTTGGTGATAATGTCCCCAAATCTATAGTGACTGATGTGCAGGAGAGAATACATAATTGTGACTCTTTGCTTGTGCTTGGATCCAGTTTGCAGGTGTTCTCCAGCTATAGAATAGTTCTGCAAGCAATAGAAGCACAGAAAAATATTTGCATAGTTAACATAGGCCCAACGCGAGCGGACAAATTAATCGATTTTAAAATTGCTGCAAAATGCAGTGATATTTTAACAAAAGTAATGAGTTGACATGTTCATCATGACTCTATTTGACATTACTACATCATTGCATTACACAAATATTTATCATCTATGTTTCAGATAGTTTTCAATTCTCATTCCCTTCCTTTACACCCATTGTTACATTTGTTACTGTCACTGTTCAATTTACAGCTACACAAAAATAAAATACATACTTGGTCTCGCTTAAGAGTATAAAATAGAGATTAAAATATAATTATCATTTATGACTAGTGTATTTGATTATAATCCCTTGATTAATCTCTTTAGTATTCCATCGAGTTTTGCGTGTTTTTGTCCCTTGCTTATAACTTCGAACGAATAATCATAAAACAATGACAAAATAGCACCGAAAACTCATCGCAAAAATCTGTATATAAAAATAATTAAATATGTATCATAAATTCACATCGAATAGATAAAACTTGTAAACTTGTAAATAGTTGTAAAATTTGAGTGGCTTGCTTCGATGACGCGTTTGCATTTACGGTTAATCTAATCGAAACTTATCGTTATCCTATAGTTACCAAAAAAACCGCTTTTGGCACATTTGCAGATTTGATTCTTTACAATTTCATATTGGTTTAGGTTTGTTTTATTAGGTTTTAGTTTCGTATTAGTCCCTTTAATGTGGTTTGATGCTTTTACTCATGAATTCGTTAAATGTTTACTTGACTACTTACCATCTTACGCTTAGGACTAAGTGTTAAGGGCTATGCATATGAATAGATTAAATATGTTGCTTAGAAATGGAAATGATTATCATGGAATGCACTTTAGACGCGCTTCGCCTAAAATTGAAGATTGAATTAAATTATGACACAATTATAGTCATGAATGGATATGAAAGAGCGAATGATTATGTAAATCAGCACCAAATAAATACCGAAAAGAGATTATAGTTAATTTGATCAGAGCGAAGTGCGAAAATAAAGAATCGATCTAGAGTTAGAGCGTTTCCTCGCATTTGTTCTCGTTCTTCAGTTTCGGTATAGCGTAGTTCTCGCTAGTGACGACAACGTCAGCAGCGGAGGCAATCGAATCCGTGCGTTTGCGCTCCAGACTGCCGGTGAATTCCGTGCTCGAACCGAGGCTGGAGGTGCCGAATTTGGGCGGAATCGGCGGCGGGTTCTCAATCTTTGGCGATTTCTCACCTGGCGTGATATTCAGCTCCTGCTGATGTGTGCGCAGATCGAAGTCTTCGTAGCATGTGTTGTTGAAATTGTTCAGATTCGCGTGATCCGTCACGCTGATGCCGGAATCGCGTAGGTCATGATCCTCCGCCTCGAGCTGATTGAGGCAGTTCGTGGAGCTGCTCATTTCGCCCTCCTCCAGGGTGATGTCCACGATGGAGTCGATGCTGAACACCGACGGCGTGGATTTTTTGTGGCCGCGTTTTGGAATGTTCGGCGGCGGATCAGAGGAGGGAAGCGCCGGTGGCCGCTTATCGGGCGTATGTGAACGCGGCGGAAGAGGCGGTGCCTCTTCAAAAACGCCCTCCGGCCAGGAGTTGCGATTGGGCGTGGTCGCCTCGGTGGGCGTGGCGATGGAGTGACGCAGGAGTCGCGGCGATGGCGGCTTGGTCAGCGAACGTTCGCGCGTGTGCGTTGGCTTCGGTGGTAATGGGATGTCATTACCTTCGGCATCCCTATTGAAAAACGAATTTCGCATTTGAGGTATCGAACTAAACTGGAAAATGGACGCCCGAATGTCCTTTTGGGTTGATGACATTGAGGCGTTGAGATCATTTGAGAGCCCCTCGGCTCCGCTCGGGTCGGCACGCAGTCAGCAGGCGCATGCGTAAACACAAATTCAACGCCTCAATGCCGTTAACCCATTATACACGTACATTAGGGGCGTCCATTTTCCAGTTTAGTTTAGTTCAAGCGTCGAGGTAATTTTGTAGCGGCGCTGTTTAGGAAGATGGTTAATTTGTGCTAACCTGGATTTAATCGGTGGCAAACTTGAGTAGTCAGCGCTACCCCTAGTCGGCGTGCGCGCAATCTCCATGTACGTGTTGTTGAAGCCCTGCGAGCGCGGACGGGCGTCGCGCTGCGGAATCGGCGGCGCGTTATGGTTAATCGCGCCCGACATCATCGGCAGTGTTAGATTCTCGCGACTGAATGTCCCAGTCCCCTTGTCAACTTCCTATCAGCCATATAAAACGAAACAATGTTACAGCGTATGAGTCGCGTACTCGCTACACGCGTCGAGTCATGCTAGCCAGTTTTACAAACACGAAACACCATGCAGTTAGTATAACACTTAGTCACAGAGTTACAGTCCAATCATCTAAAATCTTAGCCTACACACTATGCAACAATACAAGAAAGGAGTATCACAATATTAGTACGGTTAACTAGCACTAGCAATAAATCACATCGCACAATCAAACGCAAACAAAAAAAAAGGAGAAAAACATAAATGTGCCTCGTGCGTATCACATTTGCAAGATTACAAGCGCCATCATTCAAAACAAATCAAATCTCGCCATAATCAATCACACGATATGGTCTAACCATCGGTTTGGTGTAATGGTCGTCGTTGTCGGTGTAGGATTGTTCGACCAAGTGCCCATAGTTGCCGCTCGAATTGGAAGACCGATTGCTTTGATTGTCTGCTAAGCGTTTATCAGTCGGAAGAGGTGGCAAAGGTGTACTACATCGAACAGAAACAGAGAATAAGTAAACGGCGGAGCCGAGCAAAAAGCGCTAAACACATCTTACTTGACAATGCTCTCGGACTGCTGGCGCTTCAGTGGCTTGCCAATGATGCCCAGACTTTGTCGCAGTTGAGCAAAACGTTCCACGAGCCTTTGATGCAATGGTTGCACACCACTAGGCGCTAATGCGCCATGAAGCGACAATCCATCTTCAATAACCTTTAAAATAAAAATACCTGTCTTGTTTGTTTATTTAAAAACAAAAATTATTGTTTCACCTGCATGGTCTCGTGAATCATCGTTTTCAACGTATACACGTAATTTAAATGCTCTGGGTTCAACTTGGCAAACTCCTGCGTGAAGAACGCTTGCTGATATTTGCTAATACCGCCTTGGACATTGGCGTCGATGATTCCCTGCAGACGCATCGTGAATGGATTGAGATTTCTCCGATGATCCGCATTATAAATCGTTATCAACAGTCGCAGCTCCTTCTCCACCGCCTGCATCGTTTCGCACGCATACTTAACTGGCGGAATCTCTTCAGTTTTCCTATCAATTACTTCAAACCATCGCAGAATGCCCGGTAATGGACCTTCGATCTCCAAAATGGTTCTTTCAATCCACAAGGTTTTGATTTCATTCTCCTTGTCGACGATGCCTTTATGCACCGGCCTATCACATTGGAAGCGCCGCACATCGTTGTAGTGATAGAATTTCGCGATTTCCTGAGGTATATCATTTGCTAGTGTTATCGGATTCGCTTCTGGGATTGGCTTTACGTTGCTAATTTGAATAACTGTCAAAACAAATCTTTAAAGTTGGTCCTTCAAACTCATTTACATTGAATCAGGCATGACTTACATTGTCCATCTGAGTTGATCACAGAATCATCTGGAGGTGAATTCTTCGTTAATAATTGTGCCGACGGAAATTCAGTTTGTAATCGTTGCGTAAACGCGATAATACGTTCGTATTCTAAGCCTCGATATACAAATTGTTTATTCTGCAAAATCCAAAATCCATAGTTAGGCGGCAATAAAAAAAAACTTCAAATTTAACAGTTCCCACTGAGTGGGAATACGCGCCATCTGTGTGCAGTTTACCCAAGTCCCAACTTGGGTAAACTGTTATTCAGGCGCGCCACCTGCGTTCAGTTCCAACAAGTTTTCTACTTCATTTCAATACCCTACCAGCAATCCATACCATAAGACAAAAAATCTTAGGCTACGTTAAAAAAAAAGTTGTTTGACTGGACTTACTCGGACAAACAAGGGAAAACCAAGTCCATAAAACCCAACCCGAAAGTATTCCGGCTCTGGACGGAGTTGCTGCAAAATGTTGTCGAAAAATTTCGCCTCTAGTTTGAGAATATCGCTCAATGCGCGATAATTAAACATTTGATTCTCGTACAACTGTGCGAGTTCCTTTAGCAAAGGAATTCCCTTCTCCCAGCATTTTCCACGATCGAAGTGATTGATAATCTGGCGATATAATTGCTCCTTGACTTTGCACTCTGTGTATCCGCTGTACTGCGGATCAGACATGATCAACTGATTCGTCCAGCTCAGCTGATCCGCGTAGAGCTTCATGGTGAAGCCCGCCTCGGTGTAGTTCTCAGCGGAGAGATGCAAGTCGTGGAGTTTGTAGATGTAACGCAGGTACATCTCCTTGCGATTGAATTCGTCCTTGTAAAAATTGAGGAGATTGAAGGTGCAAGACATGCGTTTATCGCGATTCTCATCGCCCTGGATTACGCTGCGATAATCCAACAGGCGTTCGAGCAAGCGCGTCACCGAACTGATGAATGCCGCACCGCTGTCTTTCCATGTTGGGTCCTCGGCTTGCACGCGATCCAACAACCTGCAATCGTTGACTACATTCTCACATTTGTTTAAAAATAAAAATTATTTTAAAAATCATCTCGTGTTATCTGTTGAATGAAGTGAGACAATGAAAGTCAAAGTGTACTTACACAGCACTCAGATGTTCCCTAATCATGAGAGCATGAAAATGGAAGTGTCGAAAGAAGTTTTGTTAGGTTAGTAGTACTACACGATGACGAAAGTTATTACATGCACAATCACAAAGCTTACATAGTATTAAACAGTTGTCGATATTCATCGTCGGCCTTGTTCTCCGAAATCAAAATATCCAGCTTGTCAATCAGCTCGCTCTCGACCTGACGGAAGTTCCCCCGGGACTTTTGCTCGCATTCCATCATATCGAAAAAGATGTGCAGCGTTGCCTTGCGCAGTTCAATCTCAGGAACCAGTGTAACTTCAAGGAACGGACCAACCATCGACGGAATAAAATGCAGTTTATGCTCGCCCAGCTGCGACCACATTGACAATATCTGGAATCCCATGAGCACCCGCATATCGCCATACTTTTCAATAATCTTCTCTCGTTTCACTTCGGAGAATTGCTCCAGTTGTAGCGAGGACTGCGTGAGGTAATCGACAGCAAGGTTGAAATAGCTCGTCCACAGTTCTTTGTCAAAGTATCCGCCGCGCGTGTCCAGAAATTTGAATGCTAGTGGTTGCGCCAATTCCTGCAGGGATTTCAGTATCACATTGTTGGTCACCATGCGAATGATCAACCAGTCGGGTGGGAAGACTTGCTGCTTGACTAGATTGCGAAAGACGAGAAACACGCGCATGAGGAAGTCCTTCAATGGCTTGCGATCGTGCGTTGGTCCCATTATGGTTTCCCACAGGCGCTTATAGTGGAATTCATCAAGTAGTTGGAGCAAACCTACTAAACCAGCAACAATGCCACCCTGGAACATAACCCAATTTACTTACTATCCAAGTTCACATTAAAAGTAAGCCAAACGTACAATAACTGCTGTATCTTTGTCAATTATCACCAGCACAGTGTTAATGATAACGTCAAATGTGCTGATGCATAGGGTATCGACATCATGGTGTATGCAGTTGTTAATTTTTCCTAATTCTTCCGCCTGTTTGCGCTGTTTGAACAAGAAGCCAAGAATCTCGGCCAAGATGTCCGAACACAGACGCAATTCCTCGCGACGAATGAGATGATTTCTCAAATGTTTGCATACGTGCGTGAGTAGGACATTGCGTGATTCTAGAACCCAATGAACAATAAAACATAACCCTCAACAACAGCCTTCAACAATAGGAAAATACAAACCATCGTCATGAAACAGTTTCCCCTGCATTAGAGTCTTCATAAAAAACAACTTTGCCTTCGTCAGTTGCGCCTCACCGTCTCTAGGAGCATCCAACATAGTGTTTGCTAACTTGGTAACCTCCAATATGGGCAAAATATCTATCAATTGTTCAAAGACGACTCCAATATTCATTAGCAACTCAATCTGCGAACTGATGATGGCTGTTTGTGTCAAGCCTAACATGTTGTTTAAAGATATAAAGACTAGATTCAAATCGCGCCTGAAACTGTCCTCTAGTTGTCCGCAACTAGCGCGGGAAAATAGCAAGCGACTTTGAATGATTAGCTTGAAAATGGACTCTAGGCTTTTGAAGCATTTCAGAATTGGTTGCTGCTTCTCAAAGGACAACACCCAATCGGCGCAGTGTTGGACACTCGTTAAAAGTCCTCTGTAAAATTATACAATTACACAAAATTCAAACATGATGTATTGCCATACTTATAGACCAGGGCGGCAGCAAAATGATCCTTGATATACGCATCCAATACTGGCTTGAAATACTGAAACTTGGACTCGTCTAAAAGACTAAAGATCGAAACCAAGACATGAAACACCAATCCACTATGCGTTGTCGAGTTGCCTTCTTCCGTAGAAAACAACGCAAACAGCGCGTCCAACACGTCCTGCAAAAACTTGACCAACTCCTCATCACCAAGCCTCAAAACCTTCTGCAGGGAGTCTTGAATCTTCTCCGGATGCGACTTCCAACGCAACAACGACAGCAAATCAGTGTTTTGTGTCAACTTTGTCGAACACAACAGCGTCTTTACATAGACGACTTCTTTATGGCTGCGACTGAAAGTGCCCACAGAATCCTGGTTGCCCTCGGCGTCCTTGGCGTGACCTTGCAACATGAGATACCCGCAGTTATCAAGTTTCCCAGCGTCCTCGCACTTGTAGATATACAACTCATGATTGGAATCGTGCACAGCAGCGCCATCTTTATCCATGAGACGAATGAACGAGAAACCAAAGAGCTTCTTATCGTTCTTTTCGCGTGTGGAACAGTGACGGTACTCCAGGCGTACATGAGCGCCGGCGAATTTATCAATAGGCAGGGTCAGCCGGACGTTTTCTGCCCACGCAGGAGAATTGTGGTGGTAAATGATCATAGAGACGTATTCCGACTGTCCTTCGCCACCGGATGCTCCCCACAAGCAAGCTTTAATAACATTCTTCTCGCTGTCCAGCACAATAATAGTCACCTCGATGTTCTTCCCGGTGGACTTACCGCCTCGTTCAAACTCGCCTTTCTCCAGGATCAAATACAGATCATTACGAACATCCCCTGGCATAATAACATCAGCAAAGCCCAATTTGTTAGTGAGCGAGATATTTTTGAACAACAACGGATTGTCCTCCTTAATCTGTGACAGTTGTCCGTGAAGCATCTTTAAGGTAATGATGATTCCATAGTTTGGCTGGCAGGATAACGGACTGTACTTCCCTAGTTGCTTCACAAGATTCTCGTGCAGTTGATGAAAATCCTTCTCTTCGCATTGGTACACTTTAAGGGTGAACTCCTTCTCATCGGATTCGCCCTCCTTGTGCATCAGTAAGTCACTCAGATTCTGTACGGCGACGCCGTGCGGCCGCTTGAAGACCTGCAACGTGGCGGCGGGATTTTTGTCAGTCTTTCTGGAGCTCTCCGAGTAGAGCATCTTCCCGATGCGCATCACATGCGCGACGATGTAGATATCTTTGTTCAGATCCGCATTGCCCAAGTCGGTGAAGATGGTGCAATTGCTGTGCAGCTTTTCGATGTAGTTCGAAAAGCCCTCTTTGGATATCTTGACTAGGAACCGCTCGGAGATGTAGCGCCGCTTCTTGTCGTCGTAGAGCGAGAAGTAGATTTCGGTGTCTTCGCCAATGTGATGGCCGAAGTCGCGCATGCAAAAGTACAAATGATGCGTGAGGATCTTTTTGGCTTCTTTGCGTTTTATCGTGCCTCGTGCCTGAAAATTACCAATGAGCAGTCGTGATAAGTCATGATAAGTATACGTACAGATGCGCCTTTGGAGTTTTCAGCGCTGAGGACGTGCACTTGATGCAGCTCCACAACTGACATCGCATCTGGATCTACCATTTGCGCTCCTTGCCGAGGCACCAAATCCAAACCGAGTTTCCTTTAAATTGAACATTTTAATGGAGTTTAAAGGACTTGTTCAGTCACCTCTTAAAATCGAATAAATTTCTTATTTCTACAGGGTGTCTCAATTTGGGTAATCACTGCCGATATCTCGAAAACTAGCAAGTGTACAGGATTTTTTTCGGATGAAACTTGTTCAGAATTTAATGCCGAGTCAAAACGATTATTGAAAATATTGCAAATTTTCAGTAATCATTTTAATCATTTTTCCGTGTTATGCAATTTCTGTAGTGTGACGTCACAGTTCCATATTTGCGGTAGGCAACCACCCATAAATATTATGTCCGATGGCTCGATGAGGGAATGCCTTATTCTGATTGGTTCTCTCAAGGTCATCTAGTGCGCGGTGTAATCAGCTGATTCAGTTGCTTTAATTTTCCAGGCATAACGTGCCTTAACGACAACGAGACAACGAGGAAAGCATTAAAACGTTTATTTCTCTCAATCACCAACGCAACTAACAGGGCAGTGCAGCCAACATGTTTTTGGTGAAAACTAAACTCCCCTAAGCGATTTGTAGTGTGACTCATCTCCCAAGTGTAACCCTTCATGAGGAACGACATATATTTTTTGGGAATACCACTCAACAAGTTTAAAACAAGCATTCCAAAATTCAAAGTCAAAGACTTCAATGTAATAAAATTCCGTTCAAGGAAAAAAGTGCATTTGCGTAGGAGAGGAGCAAATAGCGACGCGAGCCGTTGTTATGTTGGCCTGGCCGTTCTTCGGCGCGCCTGCAGAGAGAGGTCACAAGCCCATCCTAATAAAATATGCAGTTGACACGGTGTAAAACGTAATGAATACGTTAGCCTTCTGCGAGTTCAACGAACCGCACCAATAAATGCATAGAAACGGCAGGCAATTAAATTCATTTGCTAAGTTGCAGTGGCAGTGGCAGTGGCAGTGACAGTGGCAGCAAATGATATCAATCTCTCGGCCTCTCGGGTCGAGCATCCCTCGTCCGACTGCCGGGCTGCATAATTGCCAGC
>JARJDQ010007477.1:0-11714 GCA_030264215.1 Geostiba sp. GC000077 | reverse complement strand
TTTCAATCCTATAGCATTTCGCGTTTCCGTACACTGGACGAAAAAGTAAAGTGTACAATGTTGGAAATAAGGAAATACCGGAAACGCGAAAAGCCATAGGGTTTAAAATTTCCACAATGATAGAGCGTATTCTTTGGCTGGTATTGCCATGCTTGCATTTCCCTCGGGAACATCATTCGGGAGAAAACGGAAATAAACTAGCGGGAGTGAACGGCGCCCTCTGGCGGCCGCGTAAACACAAATTACGAAACAGATAATGGTTAGCAACAAGAATCCGAAGAGAAAATTCAAATCGCCCCAGTGGTTTGGGAGTAATCACCTAATCTGTTTTATGTGTAACCTAACCTAACCTATGTGTAACCTATGAGTAAAAACAAACAACTAAAAGAATTTCAGAATTATAAAATTAATTCAATGATTTCTGCAGCAATGGCAAGTTATTTGTGGGATTGAAGAAGTATGCTTTATTTCAATCCGAGGTGACTCGTCGATTGAAATTAGTCGACTAAACGGCATACCGTTTTACGTGAAATTCAATTCGACAATGAAAATGCGCAGTTTTGTAAGCCTAGTGGATGGATATTACCGTCTTACGTGCAA
The DNA here is from genome assembly GCA_030264215.1 of Geostiba sp. GC000077. NCBI lineage: Eukaryota > Metazoa > Arthropoda > Insecta > Coleoptera > Staphylinidae > Geostiba > Geostiba sp. GC000077. The sequence continues at coordinate 11,114 of JARJDQ010007477.1, read as the reverse complement.
GTGGACATTCAATGTATGCAAGGACATTGGAACACCATCACTGCACAAATTGCAGAAGATGAAATGTCATGGACCAGTAGGGTAATGCAGTTTCTGATTGTTTTGAAAGTTCCTCTTGTAAATGCATTTTTTAGAGGTGAATTTTCCTATTCAAAGCTTGAAGATAAGCGCTCGAATAATCACGGATCTTTTATACTACGAGAGTGCGAAGTAAAGTATAATACTTGCTACATCGACGTTTGCGGCAATGAGAAGTATGCCAGCTCAAAACCAAAGACTTACAAATTGGAGTATCTTTCCAATGATGAATTTATCTTCAACGATGATGTGACGAAATACAAAACTGTTAGCCAATTAATGAGCGCGTATAATAATCCAAATGGCAGCATTTATCTCAATGAGTGTTTGCCTCCATCTGAGTATGGTAAGTTACTTCAATATTGACTTTGAAGTTATAGTTTCTATGGAGTGTTTTTGTGTAGATAACTCGCCTTTATTGCTGTGCAAAATCACATCAGATGATAAGCGACCGCAGGATGACAATTCTGTTTGTATAAATCCCAAAAATCTCGAAAGATTCTCAGGTATGAATAATCTTCTGAATACAGGGTGTGAATGACTGAATTACTGTTGGGTGCAAGCATTCAATGCTAGTAAATACCGGTTTTAATACCTCCACGAAAACCGGTGCTCCGTTGCATCGAGGATCATCTACCTCCATGTAAACCGCTTGTTACAAGTTCACCGTTGCACAGTTTTAAAGACACACATCACGTGCTCCTGGTACTCCAGGGTACCCCAAAGTGCGCCGCTTCAATTCCAGGGTCGCGCACATTTTTCTCCTGCTGTACTCCTGCAACAGCCGAACTACACCACCTATTTAGCTGGGGCAACTGGTGCATGAGAGTATGGGCATGTGCACTTTCGCTTACCTCTCATAACCTCTCTGAAGTTGGCTTTGTCGGGCTTTGCTGGCCTTGCTGGAGCGTTCATCGTAGTCATTTGTCGCTTTACTTCACGTTTGCAAACCTTTCCAACACTTTGCAAACAGAAACCGTGCGAAAGTTTTTTTTAGGTTAACGTTTGCATGCACCACGATCCACAGAGGCGTTCCAAGTACCCGCAGGAGCAAAATGTTCGCAACCTTGTGCACCGGTGCAATTTGCACTTGCTTGGAAAGCCCCTATCATTTCAAAAGTGACGCGTATTGCCCCCATTAGATCCCTCGGACACAATAATCGAGATATTCGAGATATTCGTTTCAAAATTAACTAAAATCTAAAATACTACGCTGAGCAAATTCCTTCCACGACTCTATTGTAAGGTCATATTCACACGGTTCTTTACACTCTGTTTACTTTTGACTCACAGCTCACAAAATGGAAAGCACGAGTAATATTACAATAGTCTACAAAGGACGCTGGAAGCAATCATCGAAAATGAAAAGTTTCATCGCGATAAAAATGCTGAATCCCGAATTCCGTGATAAACATTTAGCCCAGTTTTTGGACATAGCTGGGCAATGGTCACTCTTACGATCGAACGTTATTGTAAGATTTCATGGAATTACGCTGCGGAATCTCTCACTGGTGATGGAGTACGTTGATCATGGGCAACTAGATGAGTATCTTAGAGCATATAAAGCTAGTATTAAAAGCGTTGATTTGATGCAAGCGAGTGCAGATTTGGCATCTGCACTGTGGTACTTGGTGAGTTATAAGGAGTTCATGTCAACAGAGGGCAGTTAGTGCTAAATAACGAGTGATTCCAGGCTGAAAACGATATTATTCACGGAAAGATCCGATGTAGGAAAATTCTTGTTGCATGCCACGATGATAAAAACTTTAATGTTAAGCTATCTGATCCTGGAGTTTACACGGAATATTCACAAAAAGAGTAAGTTAATAGGCAGTTTAACAGAGCGTATAACTTACCTATTTGATAATCTGTAGAATTCATTGGATTCCGGTTGAGTTTTATCAAAATCCGCACGTGAGCTATGCGCGACAATCGCACACAACCGATGTTTGGGCATTCGCAACTACAGTACATGAAATATACATGTATGGTGAACCCATTGAGGACGCAGCTGATCCCGATTTTATGAAGGTAATGATTGTTACTGGTATTGTATTTCTGTGACGTTTCGGAGGAACTCCACTTTCTGTGGTTTCGGGAAAACTCGAGTTCTTCTACATAAGGTAGAATAGTAGCTGCATCTTCATGATTGCGATACCAATAAATCTGTATTCTTTTTATATTTTACTTACTTCTAACTTCTTTGGAGCTGTGAACTTCCCGGCTCAGTAACGCTATCTACCGTGGCGCCATCTTACTGAATCATAGAAAGTTCCCTAAAGCAATGCAAAGTTTCAAGCTTTGAGCTCTGCGCATCAAGCAGTTCAAGTTTTAATTCGTAAAAAGAAGTTATAATCAAAATGGATTTAATACAAACTTACGGTTCATAATCAATCAATAGTACAGTTTTGTTTCCGTGCACTTACACAAAATCGATTATTGCTGCTGCCCAGTAAACACACATATAAAATTGTAGTTTTGAGTTTTGAGGTTATTCTGAGAAAATGGAGATATGTGTACCCGGGCGTATAATTCAAAAACTAACAAGTTTTTTGAATTCTAAGTTAAAGCATGCGAAAGAGGGCTTCAGGCATTATCTATCCCCACTGATAACTCAATTTTTTTCAAAATATGAAGTGATATGTTCCTCCGAAACGCCACAGCTTTGACAACATGATTTAACACAAGACTTTTAGCATTTATACATCAGCGGTCATCGGCTACCAATGCCCAAAGCATGCCCGCCGGAAATTTACAAGATCTTGCTGGAATGTTGGCGCACAGATCCTGCGAGCCGGAAGCGACCGCAGGAAATCATGCGCGATTTCAATCAAATGCTCTATGAAATATACAATTCGCGCCAGGAGCATGCGTACGCCCAGCTGAAGCCCGTCGATTCACGCAGCCAGAGCTCGCTGTCCATAGCGACGGAGACCACATCCATTGCAGGCACTGAGGACCAGCACTCCATTGGCAATTACAACGCGTCAACGTGGAGTCCGGCTGAGGACAGCACCCCACTCATTCTGCCCGCGTTTACCGAGCACGACGACAACTTGCTCAATCCAAGCTTGCCTCACCATTCAATGTTTGCGAATAGTCGCGCGTCCGAGTGCATTCAAAGCGTGTATGAATTAGATTCCGAGTACAGGGTGATCTTGCAAGGACGCATTGGCCAGGGCAATTACGGCGAGGTGTTCAAGGCGACGATTGAACACTGGTTCGACAACAAGTTGCCGGAGGAATATCAACAAGTCGCAGTGAAGAAGCTGAAGTCCTCCAGCGGGCAGCACGACTTCGACGAAGAGATCAAGATTATGAAGCGCCTACGCCATAAGAACATTGTGAAGATCCTGCATACGTACAGGGAGGACGATGTCATCTCGATGGTGATGGAGTTCGTGCCGCACGGCTCGCTGGAGAGCTATTTGCGATTCAAAAAGGACTCGCTGTACGATCGGCAATTGCTGCGGTATGCTGCTGATATTGCCGAGGGCATGGAGTACTTAGGGCAGCAGCTAATCGTGCATCGTGATTTGGCAGCGCGGAATATTTTGGTCGTTGATGAGCATCATGTGAAAATCAGCGATTTTGGGCTGGCGCGCGTGCTCACTAGCGAGCAGTATTATATTTTTAAAACTGAGAGGGCGCTGCCTATCAGATGGTGAGTATACTGGGTGTCCCAAATTAAATTCGAACCTTTGTTGTGTAGAATTTGGAGGCGCACAACTGTTATTTTGAGTAATATCTGCTTTGTGTAACACCCAGTATAGTTGAAAATAATTTTAAGTTGTGCGCCTCTAAATTCAACACAACTTTTATTAACATAGTTTTTTTTAATTATCAGTATTTCTTTGCAAAACAGAGGTTCGAATTTAACTTGGGACACCCGGTATTTGTAAAATTAATACTTGGTACTAAAATTATTTATTTTAAACCAATCTGTTCTATTGTGATGGGTAGGTATGCACTTGAAAGTTTAACACACGGCAAGTTCTCATCGAAGTCAGATGTGTGGTCCTATGGCGTTACTTTAGCTGAGATGTTTCTACGCGGGGAAGATCCCAAGCTTCCCGTTGAGAATCATACAGATACTGCAGCGCTTGTTAAGGCATTGGAAGAAGGGTTGAGGTAGGTAGAACCTTAAATAGAACTATAATGGGACGATTATGATTTTGTAGGTTAATGATACGCAACATGTTATTATGTTACACGCAAGTTTAATATACCGTGCTCTTATCATTCAAGTATTAGTCACTCTTAACGTGTCGTAACCAACAATTAAAACCATGGTAACGATTGTTTGTTACCATAGTTACCAAGAAATTGTACGTGGAATTGTGCAAGAAAATGTATCGTGTAAGACGGCCGTTTTATAAGGTCTGATTTTTTCACCAATTTCTCGTTAATTTTCTTGGTAACTTATTTTTGAAGTGTCCATTCTAAATTGGATATAGAAAAATTGTTAATGGCATTGCACCTTGCCGGAATCGAACCGCTTTCATCAATTTTACGCATTGAAGCTGCAACCATGCAGATTCAAGCTACCGAGGCAATTGTTTTTCTACTAAATTTCAAGTCACGAGAGTCAGTTCTTGGTTTCAATTGTTGATTACCATAGTTACGAAGAAATTGTACGTGGAATTGTGCAAGAAAATGTATCGTGTATGACTGCCCTAAGAGCCGTTTTATAACATCTTGTTTTTTCACCAATTTCTCGTTAAATTTCTTGGTAACTTATTTTTGAAGTGTCCATTCGACTGGAGTAAATTGGGTATAGAAAAATTGTTAATGGCATTGCACCAAATTATAGAAAAATCTTGAAATTTACTAAAAACATTTTCCTCCACTTGCCGGAATCGAACCGCTTTCATCAATTTTACGCATTGAAGCTGCAACCATGCAGAGATTCAAGCTACCGAGGCGATTGTTTTTCTACTAAATTTCAAGTCACGAGAGTCAGTTCTTGGTAACTATGGTAACCAAGAATTGTAGCCATGGTAACGATTGTTGGTTACTATTGTCAACGAGAAATTGGTCGAAAAACTAGAGCTTGTAAAACGGGTCTATGAAGTCTTCTTATTATACGTTAATCAATATCTTAGTAACTATGGAAATCAAGAATTGTAACAATGGAAAAAACGTTGGTAATCATAGTTACCGAGAAATGCATCGAAAAATTGTATCATGTAAAACAGCTCTTAGGGCCGTCTTACACGATAATTTTCTTGCACAATTCCACGTACAATTTCTTGGTAACTATGGTAACAAACAATCGTTACCTTGGTTTCAATTGTTGATTACCATAGTGACGAAGAAATTGTACGTGGAATTGTTCAAGAAAATGTATCGTATAAGACGGCCCTTACACAACCATGATATTAATACGGGAACCATGATATTTTAGGATACTCTGCCCACCGAAATGTCCGAGAACTATTTACGTGAACGTGATACATCCATGTTGGAATGCAGACTCTCACAAAAGACCTACATTTTCTACCTTGTACCAACAAATATGTGAGTTATTGCCACAATATTAATTTGTAAATACTAATGTGTATAATTTTTAAACTTATAATGATAACGACTTATCACCACCTTGTATTATTCGAATTATTTTTGTGCCATAAATGATAAATATTCATCAAAAATTGAACTCAGTCGATGTTATAAGCCATTATTTTATTCTCAGCTTGAGATAAGTTTAAAACTTACTTAAATATTGAAAGTACCCTTAAAAATGCAATTAAATTGATTTAACTTCGACCTTCGTACGATGTTCATTCCTCGCCAGCGCCTTTCTTCATGCCATCTTTCTGCTTCTTATTCTTCTTCGACTGCGCCTCCTGCTCGATGGGCGCCGGTTTAACGAACGGAATCACATCCTGCAAATCCTCCGGCAAGAACTCCTTGAGCGCTGCGGGTACCTTAATGCCCTCCTCCGTCTGATGCACCTCGAGAATCGCGCAAATCACGCGCGTCGTGGCGCACATCGTCGCATTCAGCATGTGCACATAGTTGGTAGCTTCGTTCATCTTCTTCGTCTGGCCGTAACGCACCAGCAGCCGGCGCGCCTGATACTCCAAGCAGTTGCTGCAAGATACCAGCTCCCTGAAGGCGCTGGAGCCCGGGAACCACGCCTCCAGATCCAGCTTCTTCGAGGCGGCATGGTTAAGCGCGCCCGAGACGATGTTGACGATCCGATAGGGGATCTCCAGCTGCTTGTAGAAGTTCTCCGCGTTCGTGATCATCTCGTCCATCATCTCCCAGGACTTGTTGTCGAACGGCGAGGTGATGCAGAACTGCTCGACCTTCTCGAACTGATGCACGCGGAAGATGCCGCGCGTGTCGCGTCCGTGCGAGCCGACCTCCTGCCGGAAGCAGGTGGAGACGCCGGCGTAGCGAATGGGCAGGCTGGCTTCCGGCAGCCATTCGTCGCGGTGGAAGGCCGCAATCGGCTGCTCCGACGTGGCGATCAAGTACTTCTCTTCCACGTCTTTGTCGTCGCTCTTCTCGCTGCCCTTCCCGACGACTTTGTACAGTTCCTCGTCGAACTGCGAGAGTTGCGCGACTTCTTGCATTATTTCCTTGCGCATGAAGAACGGCGTGTACAAGGGTTTGTACGATTTCTTGTGCAGCGTGCGCAGGGCTAGCTGGATGATGGCGTATTCGAGGAAAACCGCGGCTCCGGTTAGGTAGTAACCACGTCCACCGGAAACTACCGCTCCTCTTTCACCATCCATGCCTGAAATAATTGATTTGTTAAAATCATAAACAATTGAAATTACAATGAACAGACCATCAATCATGTGGATAAGGTCAACATGGGAATATTTCTTCTTCATTTCACAGTCACCAAATGTTCTCTCCACTCTGTTCTCATCCTCATCATTGCTAACAGGGACTGATTCATGGAGGTGGTTGCTTACTTCACGAAGGGCGGCATTACGATCTTTTTCAGTTTGCAGGAGGTCATCATCATTCTTTATGACTGCTTCATCAATTAATACTCGAACCTGTAATGAGAATCAAGAATCATACTCAATACTGCGTCCTACTCTTTCACAACTTTCAGCAAGTTTTTAGAACCTTTTTAATTTGATTGACAGTAAGTGGTTTTAAATCATCTGAAGTTAAATCTGCCAGCTTCTGAATTACACCATCAGGAACAGGCTCACTGGTATCTCCCTGAGGTTCCTTCTTCTTCATCTTTTCGCCGATTTCCTTGCTGCACACATTTTTCAGCTTGTTCCATTGATCAGCTTTGTGCCGCTGTTGCCGCCAGGTTGCATCCTTATCAATCACCGTGTTCACCAGCGCAACATCTTTGAAGCGTTTCGTTTGATTTTCGCGTACTTTGTCAGGATTTCCTCCTTTATCCGTACGGAATAAATCTAAATCCAGCACCATGGTGTTTTATTCAACTCAGCAAGGCAGCACGCAGAAATTACAACTTTGCAAATCCACGTTTGCGAAGTTTTTGCGAAGCTGGCAGTGAAAAGTAAAAACGTTAAAAGAATGATGAAATTTCTCCGGCACCAGATGAAAGTGTGCACGACCACGAGCACGACAACGAGGTTAAGTCACCAGAAGGAGGAGAAGGCTAGAGGATGTTGCGAATATTGGGGGCAGTTGTATAAATACTTTCGTGGTGTTGTGGATGAAATTTACGTTAGTTTACGAGCATAAACAAATGAATTTCACATTTGCATGAAATTACGTACATTACGGATCTTTTTATGGTCACAATAGCTGTGAAAATGGCTTTGTAAAATGTGCTTGGAAGTTTAGGTTTGCAACGCCCGGTTTATCGCATCTTGCATTTTAGTTAAATTGTGTAGCCACATGTGGTAACACTGAGCGCAGGATTGCGCTGAAGTCGGCAAGGTGCTGCTGCTTGCTGCTATCCCTGCTGACCGTACGTCGTACGTCATCGCAAGGTATTCTGGGAGGAGCTCCTGTGTGTAGTTGATTTGTTTCCTGCGCGGCCCGACCTTCATGTCATGGCCTGTCAAGATGTTGGCCGAATGTGTCCCCATGTAGCTGGTGGAATTGTGTAATAGAGGACCTCCCTGAGTGCGCGCCGCCCGCGAGTGCAGCGAACCACCCACCCCCGTGTTCTCGTCGCCAGCCGCGGCGGGGAAAGGGCGGGCGCAATGTTCACGGGCACGGTGCTAGTGAAGCTCTGCGAGGCGTCGGGCTTGCGGCCGACCGACTTCCAGAAGCGATGGACGTTCGGCAAGCCCGACGAGCAGCTGATCGACCCGTACGTGACGATCGACGTGGACGACTCGCATGTGGCGCAGACGACGGCGAAGCCGAAGACGTTCGACCCGGTGTGGAACGAGGAGTTCGAGCAGCAGGTGGAGAATGCCAAGGCGCTCACGCTCACCGTATTCCACAAGACGACCATCCCGCCGGACCAATTCGTCGCCAATTGTTGCATACCCATTGAGGACCTGCTCACCAAGGAGAAGGAGGACCAGGACTTCTGGGTCAATCTGGAGCCGACTGGCAGGCTGCACATTCGAATTGATTTGAAAACATCCAATGGTTAGTCAGCTTTGATGTGCTTTTGCCATTGGCTACTTGCAATATGTATAAACAAATGAGCCTGAGCTACAACCACATGGCATATTCTTGGCACCTGCCATTACCCTCACTAATGAACTCATTACTAATTCACTATGCAATCTGGGTGGCATGAATGGTCATGTCAGAAGGCAATCATTTGACCTATTTAATTCCCATTGGAGTGTGAATGACACCTTGATTTGTGTTTCTCTTCAGTATGGTTCAGCTGAATGTGAATGCATTAGTTAATAACTAATGAGCTCAATTTCATTTTCTCCTCTTTTTTTTGTAGCTGAGTATGCTGGCGCTAAACCTCGCGAGTTCAAGGAGCGCCAGGGCTTCAATCGCCGTCGTGGGGCTATGCGACGTCGTGTCCATCAGGTCAATGGGCATAAGTTTATGGCAACTTTTCTCAGGCAACCAACATTCTGTTCACACTGCAAGGAATTTATATGGTAATATTAATATAATCAACTTAAATTCTAAGCACTGCTTAAACATTAACCCATTGTGTAGGCCCTCTAGGCTGTAGGTGTAGCAACCTGCAAAAGAAAATCACATTTTACTGCTTTTATCGTTGACAATACTGTGGCGTTTCGGAGTAACTACATAACTCCATTTATTGAAAATATTGAGTTATCAGTTCGGAAAAATAGTGCCTCTTTCACATGCTTTAACTTAGAATTCAAAATACCTTCGTGTTCTTCATATACAGGGTGTCCCTGATAAAAGGGACTCTTTGATTTTATGTAGAAAAACTTGAGATGTGGATACGTTTCAATTTCATGAAATTTCAGAAACGAAATTTAAGTGAAACTTAAGATTGAACGTTACTTCATCGCATTTTCTCGAAACCACAAAATGTGGAGTTAAGTAGTTTTTCCTAAGCGCAACTGAATTAATTTTACTCAAATTAAAAGCAGTAAAATGTAAATTATACAGGTAGTGTTTTTAATTTTTATACATAGGCTGGCTTTAATTGCATTGGGATTTACTGTATGCAACTTTTTATGTACCATTAGAATACTACTGTTTCCCGTTTTATTTCTTTTACTTGAATATGCTAATGGTCATTGTAATGATTATCAAATAATTATCTACAGTAAAGCCTATGTGTAAAAATTAAAAACTATCATCTATCCCTGTATGCTTATGCTTGAAAATATGTATGTTATATTAAATCATATGCATGTACAGTGTGTTTTTACTTGTGTTGATGTAAAAATAGAAATAGTGTAGTTTGTAGTGTAACTTTGTGAGTTGCTCAAGTTTAACACATGTGGCTGTATATTAACAACTTGATGCAATGTTGGTAATTAATATTTAGACCTGATCAGAGCTTGTGAAGTAACATAACAATGGTTTTGTTCCAGGGGTTTGGGCAAGCAAGGCTATCAGTGTCAAGGTAATAAGTGTATTATTGTCTTAAACATAGAGAAAAAAAAAACTACACTCAGAGGGTGCACATTTGTATAGGGTCTTTAATTTTGGTGTTGCTGTATCCTCTTCTTTGCATGTTTGCTGTACAGTGTGCACTGTATAGTGTATATTGTTCATTGTTCTATTGACACGCAGCTGATTGCAAGATATTAATAAGAACACATACCGAGCCATCAAATATTATTAAAACCATTTGAATTTCCCGCTGTTACTTCTTTGGTTATGTCATTGTCAATGAAAAGTTCAAACGTATATTTGCATCCTTTTCTCTTGAAGTTAAAATCACGGCGGGAAATTCAAATGGTTTCAATATTTTTTAATGGCACTTGGAGCAGATCTGTTCCATGAACTTGTACTATTTACTGCACATCTGCACATTTATAATTTGATACTCTTGTGCTCAGTTGGCATATGTTTCTGATGTGTTGGTGCAAACTGCAAAATATCTACATGCATACTAATCACGAATACAGGGTTAGTTTATGTTTTATGTACAGGGCGTGTATTGATTTTCGGAAATACTTATACAAAAATGTTGTATGCTTGTATGAGTCTTCGTTTGGGCTCACCAGGTCTCCAAGGCAAAGGATATCAAAGCTAACAACAATAGAAGACATGCCAACAATTTTCATTTTGCTAGATTTTAAAATATACGAACATTTTACTATTGTAAATTGTGTTATGCAACTTATTACACAACCATTACTAACATATTTGAAGAAAATAGTACATAACGGGCAAGAAATATCGTGATTAGTCGTAAGCAATATTGAAATAAAGCTAAACAACAGTGTTCTAATGGCGGGTAACAAGTTGCATACAGTAAATGCCATTGCATGAGAGGATGAGAGCAAATATGAAAAAAACTAGAAACTCACCTTGGTGTCCAAAGTTAAATTCGAACCTCTGTTTTGTATAGAAATACTGTGAATTTAAAAAAACTATGTTAATAAATGTTGTGTAGAATTTAGAGGCGCACAACTTAAAATTATTTTCAACTATACTAGGTGTTACACAAA
>JARJDQ010007475.1:0-14831 GCA_030264215.1 Geostiba sp. GC000077 | reverse complement strand
TTCAGAGTTCTAGTTTTGCACATTCGAAAGAGGGCTTTGAATAGAAACTTTTAATATGTGATTTCTTGAAAACACGAAAAGTGGAGTTGTCTGCTTCTGCCAAAACGCCACAGATATAGATTATGCATGACTCTGCTTGAGTAAATGTTGGTAATTTAGTTGATATGGCATGCAATTTCTGGGAAAAAACAGCAAGTTTAAATGTAATAAACTCGCCAATAAAAACGCAGAGCACAGGGGAAGAGTGTTGTGTTGAACTGTTGAGGCTCATCATTCATTGTCCGTCCGTCCGGCCTCCGGCGTGTCGCACCCCAGACATCTACATGTCGACATTATTTCCTCGAGCACGCATTTTTGCAATTAGCCTAATTGAGTTTCCGCTTCCCTTTTATCCGCTCTTGCTCTCCACATACAATTACAATTCACAATTCGAAGATGTGCTCCTTCACATCAAAATAATTCATAAAATTCATATGAAATGAAGCCAATTGTGATTACAGTCGTGATTTAATCATCCGTTCATCATCCGACACCGCGAAGGTTACCTTCACGCATTTCGCACCCTCGCAGCCATTTGGGAGTGAGAGCGGTCGGGCGGTCGAAGCGTTGAATGTCAAATGAGCGATTGTGGCGGCGGGGGAGGGAGTGCGCGCCGGTCACTAACTCTGGGGGTGGGACACGTCTGGCGCGGTGCAAACATGCACACACACATACAATGCGAGTGCGGCGGCGTCGCGAAAACCGCCCCGCCAGGTCGACGACCCGGCGGGACGTCTGACTCGGGCGTGGTTCCACCCCCCCCACCCCTCAGACGCACAGCACAACACCCGCAACGCCATCATCAACGACCAAACCTGAAAACCCCAAACGTACGAAAATCAAGCACACGCACCTTGCTAAAGTAGCCAACGGTGTGACACCCCTCCTGGTCGGACATCGTCATCACGTAGAAGAGAAACGGCTCCACGTCAAAGTACAGCGTCTTGTGATCCAGGAAAAACTTGGCGAGCAGACAGAGATTCTGGCAGAACTGCTTGTAGCGCTTACCGTCCACCTCCCACACGCTGATCTTATCCTTTCGGTAGACTTCTTCGCCGGGCGGATGCCTCCATACGCATTTCGCTGCATGCCGCTGGAGCACAGTCCTGCCACGCATGTAACGCAGGCAATACTCGCAGATGTACAGCTTAGGCAATCGGGCGTATTCCTCTGGATATGGACTTTGATACCATACTTCCATTTCGAACTTGCCCATTTCAATGTATTTCGTTCCTGTAAGTTCATAATTTCAAGCATTTCAGCCCCAAAGTGTATTCTTGGTTGCCTATATTACAGCATCAACGTGCTTTTGTTTTTTACCTCAGTCAGAGTGAATTACCAAAGTAAAATCGAAAATAGTTATTAAATTTAACTTACAAACAACAAATTTAAAAAAATATATTAACATAATATAAAAAATACGCTATTTGTCCGTGCATGTTTGCAATTAGATTTGCGCAAAAATAAGTAAAAAAATAGGGAGAATTTGAATTTGCCGCCATTGAAACGTAACTTTCAATCTTACGTTTCACTCAAATTACGTCTCTACTGTTTTGTTTTTCTATTTGTTATTTTCACGCAAGATTACCTTACCTTTAGTATTCGGCAACGTTTTCAACTCCTCCTCGATCTTCTCACTGGAAATCGCCTGCGCATCCCGGAACAGCTTCAAATCGCACTCCGGCACAAAATAATCCAAGTTCGGCTCAATCGTCCGCTCAGTTATCACCTTGCCCTCGTCAGCGCTCTCGCATTTAAAGCTTCCACGCGCTTCTTTGATCTTCTGCGTGTAGGTCTTCTGCTCGGGCGATGGTCCAGCACCACGCGGCGACTTCTTCGTCGCGTCGATCAACTTCTTTCGCGCGTCCTCGCGCTTCTTGCGCTCTTGTCCACTCTCCACGCACCGACTCGCTGACATATTGTGATACAGTGGGCACGCATCAACAGTGAAATGCTTATCCAGCTTGCCACCAAGATGCCCATTGCTGCTGCACTCCTCCAGAGGGCACTTGCGGTCCTCGGCGAGAATCACCTCAACACGTTTACTAGTCTCGGTCTTTTTGTTCTTCGCCTTACCCTTGGTCGCGATTGGGGCTTTCTTCACCGGCGAGCGGCTCAATGAACGCTTTGTACTCTCGGTATCCGAGTCTGTGTCACTGAAGACATGCTTCCCGACGACGTGCTTGGATTTTCGTGCGTTCGACGTCCGTGTTGATTTTCTCGGCGTTGTTTGCTTGACATCCTTCGAGGCATCGTCTGAATCGGAATTGGGATCCTCCTTCACTGCCGTGGACGATTTGCGAAGCGGTTTCTTCGGCGACGTCTTCTTGTTGGATTCCGAGCCGGTTTCGCTGCTCTCCGACTCGGAGCTGCTGCTGCTCTCAGTGCTGCTTGCCGTCGAGCTCGCCGAGCTGATGATCTCCTTCGATTTGGGCTGCTTGGTCTCCTTTTTCGGTCCTTTCTTCGGCTCGATTGGCTTGGCTGATGCTTTCGCCCTCGGCTTCACCGCAGATGCCTTCAACGCCTGCGTCTTTGCCACTGGCTTCTCGTTACTGTCCGATTCCGAGCTGTTCTCCGGTGAGAAAATACTCTTCTTCTTGTTTGCATCCAGCAGCTTGGTGGCATTCTTATGCAGCACCTTGGTCTTTGCATTTTCCTTCAATTTAGCCTGCTGTACCTTGGCAGCTGGATTTGATTTTGGTGGCACTTTACCACCAGTCACTTTTGGGGGATTTTTTATGTTTGCTGCAACAGCCTTTGCACTTTTAGCCAGAGGCTTCTTCTTGGATTTGTTGTTGGTTTTAGGGCCATCATCATCTGATGAGTTGACGGCAGATACTTTTGGTGGTGATTTTTGTGCTTTATTCACTGGTGGTGGCTTGGCTTTTGCTTTGGGCGGTGTTTTAGTCTCTGCACTTTTTCGGGGCGCATTTTTTATTGGAGCTGATTTCTTTGAGGAGGGTTGCTCAGAGTTGGAGTGTTTTGCTGATGCTTGCGAAGAGGATGAGTCTGAGTCACTGCTGGAGGATGAATCGGAGCCACTGGACGATGAACTTGATGAAGAGCTGTCTGAGGATGATGCTGAGCTACTATCAGTTGAACTTCTGCTTGGAGCCTGAATGAAACAACCAGTTTTACATCACACCTCTTCAACAGCTGAAACTTTACCTTTCTCTTTGTTGGCGCAACTTTTGACATTTTGCATTGGACTTATTTAGGTTCACTTGTACTTGCTAAAATACTTCATTTGAAACTCTTAAAACTAACTTTAAAAGGGCCTTATGTCAGGATTATTTAAGTTTTGTTTATTTATAATTGATTTGGTTAAGGTTTGAGGTTAAAAACAAGCTACGTTTGACAGATTCAGACAGATTCGACAGATTCCTACACTCGTGGCGCCAACTACCCGCAACCACTTTAAATTCAAAAGTTAACAGCAACCCAATGTACATCATTTGAAAACATTTTGATTGAGGTTAGCTTAATTTTTGTTTCACGTGTGTGGTGTTGTCTTTCCGTTGCAATTTCTTTCAAAGCAAAGTCAAAGTAAACGCAATTATGACTGAGTTTGATGTGAGATCAAGCGATTCTGACGAGCTAAGCGATGAGGACGCTGAAGTACGTATAAAAAGTTCATTTTTAAAATGATTCTAGTTTTTAGCATGTGGTTGCATTCATTTCAGCTGCAACGAGCATTTGCTGATGGCGAAATTAAACCAGGACTTAATAAAGTTCTGCCTGCACCTAAACAATACACCAACAATGCTGTAAGTTGCATTTCTTAATGTTTATAGGTTGATCTAAATGTTGTGGTGATTATAGAAAGGATTAATGATGAAATATGAAGAATTCAAATTAAATCTACCATGGATAGAACTATTGGACAATGTGAATAAGGAAGCACCCTTGGCACCAGAACTAGCAGCTAAAATAGTTGAGCAGGAGCAGAAGCGATCAAATCAACTGAAAAATAACAAGAAACTGCAACAGTTCACAACTGCTGAAGATCCAGTGATCAATGACTTCAAGAGAGAGATGATGTTTCACAGGCAAGCCCAAGCTGCTGTAATGCAAGCCCTGCCTAAGCTAAAAGCCATGAACATTCCCACTATCCGGCCTGATGATTACTTTGCCGAGATGGCAAAGACTGACGCCCACATGCAGAAGATCCGCGCCAGTTTGATGCAGAAGCAGGCACAGCAGCAGAGGAGTGAAAGAGTGAAGGAGTTGAGAGCACAGAGGAAGGAGGGCAAAGCCATTCAGATACAGACCAAGCTGCAGAGGCTGAAGGAGAAGAAGGAGATGATGGATCAGGTGAAGAAGGTCAGGAAGGGTGCTTCTAAGGATCTGAGCTTCTTGGATGGGAAGAAGGGGCCGTCAAAGAGGTCGATCGAAGTGCGCAAGAACAGAGATAAGAAGTTTGGATTTGGTGGCAAAAAGAGAGGAATGAAGTCGAATACAAGGGAAAGTGCGTCAGATATCAGCGAGTACCGGCATCCGAAGAGGGATGGGAAATCTGGAAGGCCTGGTGCGGGAGGGAATGGTAAAGGAGCACGCGGTGCGGGGAAAGGAAAACGTGCTGCTGGTGGTGCTGGTGGCGCAAAACGACTTGGAAAAAACAGGCGCGTGCAGAATAAATCTAAAGGCAGGAAGTAAACTTGCTTCTTTTGTTGTAAACGTATGATTAAGATAGAAATAAATGATCTAACAAAAATAACTGTTATTATATCATTCCATTTAAGAAAATGTTATTTTTTGTAATAACAGTTTTGTGTAGTATCACAGTACTATTTCTATACAAAACAGAGGTTCGAATTTAACTTGGGACACCCGGTATTTCATTTGTTTATTTATTTGGTGCATGTTTATTTGCCTACGATTGGCCTACGATTAAGTTTAGTGTATATTTGGTTGCCTACGTTTGACATTAGCCATGTGGTTGCTGACATGCATTTAACCTTACTTTTACAAACACAGTGTGGAAAGTTCCATCGTTCCGTGATTTCCTGCAGTTTCTTGCAGCAAAATGGCAAAAATAAGTTTTAGTAAGTAATATTATTGCTTTCCACTTGATCTTTACCTCATAAATATTGTTGCTCTCAACAGAAAAGAATTCCAAGCGAACTCCAGCGCGTCTGCGCTACAAAATCGAGAAGAAAGTCCGCGAGCACGCACGCAAAATGCGCAGGGAAGCAAAGAAAAATCCGAAAAGCAAAAAACCGAAGACGTTTGAAGTACCGAATATATGCCCCTTCAAGGAAGACATCCTAAAGGAGGTGGAACTCCTCAAGAAACAGAAGGATGCTGAGAAACAAAAGATAAGGGAAGCAGCCAAGGTGGAGCGGCAGCAGAAAAAGGAAGCTGGCAAGAAGACAACCCTAGAGGGATTGGTGACTAACGCACAGGCACGCGGCAAAATTCACGACACACTCACGCCGACGACCAAACAGACCGCATCGCTGAATAAGAATCAGGAAAACTCACTCAAAGCATACTACAAAGAGTTCAAAAAGGTGGTGGAGGCAGCTGATGTTGTCTTGGAGGTGGTGGATGCCAGAGATCCACAGGGCACCAGATGCCTGCAGGTGGAGGAGGCAGTAATGGATGCACCTGGCAACAAAAGGCTGGTGATTGTTGTGAACAAGGCTGATTTGGTGCCCAGAGAGAATTTAGATGCTTGGCTGAAGTATCTCAGGAAGACAACGCCTGCAGTGGCTTTCAAAGCTTCCACCCAGACTCAGTCCAGGAAGCTGGGGCACAAGAAGATGGCTTTGACCATGAACAGCAAGGCAATGCAGAATTCTGCTTGTGTTGGTGCTGAGATGCTGATGTCAGTGCTGGCAAACTACTGCAGAAACAAGGGCATCAAGACTTCCATTCGCGTTGGCATTGTGGGACTGCCCAATGTGGGTAAAAGCTCAATCATCAACAGTTTGAAGAGGTCCAGGGCTTGTAACGTTGGGGCAACACCAGGCGTCACAAAGTAAAGCTTGACACAATTATTCATCTAAAAATTTCAAAGGTCACAGTTCGTTCTGTGATTTCCGACGTAGAATTGGCGCCATCTGTGTGTCCAAGTCCAACTTGGGTAAACTGCTATTCATGCGCGCCACCTGCGTTCAGTTCCAACAAGTTTTTTACTTCATTTCAATATTCGAATATTCAACTTCGAATGAATTGTACGTCAAAAAATGTAAAATTGTTTTTTTTTTCACTAGGCAAATGCAAGAAGTGCAACTCGACTCCAAAATCAAACTTCTCGACTCACCGGGTATCGTCTTCGCTGCAGGAGATGACAGCACTTCGTCATTGAGGAACGCCGTGCGAGTTACATCTCTGAATGATCCGATGACGCCAGCAAACGCAATCTTACAACGCGTTACAAAGCAACAAATGATGGAAATGTATGATATTACTGAATATTCCACTCCAGACGAGTTCTACAGCAAGAAGGCAGCGAGAATGGGCCGTTTCAAACGCGGTGGTGTACCGGATGCCATGGTGGCTGCTAGAGGCCTCCTTGAGGATTGGAACAATGGTAAAATTAAGTATTTCACTATTCCGCCGGAGGACGATCCATCTGTGCACGTTAGTTCCACGATTGTGAAGGAAGTCGCTGCTGAATTCAATGTGGAGGAGTTTGAGTCAATGGAGACTGATGTGTTGAGTCAGTTGGAGAAGGAAAACGCTGGTGCTAAGACAATGCAGTTGGAAAGTTTGGGATTCGTTACCCTTGAGCCTGACGAGAAAATGGATGAGGACAAGAAACCGAAAGAGCTTGTAAGTTTTCGTTAAAATTGTGCTAACGCTGTTTTGTATAGCATCCGGTTCGAAGGACCAAAAATGTTGCTATGCGTTTATTCACTGAACGCCAGCATCATCAGACTTTTATAGTTATTTACAATGTGATTTTAATGCTGTTTTGATTTTTTTGTGTAGATTTCGGAGAATGTAAGTGTAAAAACAACAAAAAAGGTGAAAAAGACACCGCTTAAGCCGAGGGCGAAGAAAATCGACCCAGAAATGGAGTTGGAAGGCAATTTAAGGTTGAATAGGGCGAAGAAGGCAGAGTTTAAGAAAGCTAAGAAGGATAAGACCCGAAAAGAGCGTGCGGAGCGTCAACTTTCGGCTGGATTGGAGTCCTTTAGTTTGTCGTCGAAAGCAGGAGGCGCAGATGAAGATTATAACGTTAATGAAGATTTCTAAGGTTAATCAACACGGCAATTATGCTATCTATAGACGTATAGTTACTTAGGTATTGTACCTATCTAAATACAAAAGTAATAAAATATGATTCGTTTGGTTCTTGGGACGAAATATACAAACTTTTTGTTAGAACAGGTCCGGAGGTTTGTAATCCGGTATGATTTTCAACACTTTCTCTCGCCACTTGCGCTTCTTCTCTTCCTTGGCACGTTCGAGCTGTAAAACAGCTGGAAGGCTCTTCCACTGATAGAAAGCTTGCACCAAAAGCCGCCTGAAACGATTCCACATTTTATTAATGTGCATTGATAAATTACGCTTGTAAAATGTCACTTATTACGTTTTGTGATGTCTTACTGCCACACTCATAAGATGATATCTCCTAATTTTCAATGCATTCACCCTGAGATAGAACGCCTTGAACGCTTTGCATTGCAGCTGATAAGCGGAATAGTCGACTGCAACTTGCATGTTTTGTCGTGCTCGAATGCGAACTGCCATTAATCCATTAAAACACTTCCTCTTCAACATATACTCGTAGTGTTCCACGGCAATTTCAATTTTTGCTTCTTGCCTTTCTCTGGTGTTCACTCTCCATTGCAACAGAGTCTTTCTCATCAGCACTGTTTCATAAAACGCAATGCTGATATTTTCGTTATTCTGAGCTTCCTGTACCGCCATCTTAAAGCGTTTGATTGCACGTCGCTTCAACATTTTGCAATAAAACTTATCAGCCATGCGACACCTTTTTAAATACGTTTCCTTCTCCATTTGCTTCCGCTTTTCTTCCTCTAATTCCTTGCGCCTTCTCGCCTTCATTGCTTCCAAGGCTAGTTTCTTTTCTTCATCGTCCTGAATGCGCTTCTTCTCAAGTTGCTCCTCAAGCAATCGCTTCTTCTCTTCGTCAATCAAGCGTTTGCGCTCTTGAATTATTTGTCGTTTCAATTCGCGTTCCTGTGCGCGTTGCTCCATGAATCTGACGAGTTTGGGCACTTTGTTAATCTTCATTTGCACCTCTTCTGGTTCCTCGACCATTTTCACGCCTGTAACGACTTTGGTGCGTGTGGAGAACTTTTTTAGCAGATTCTTTATTGTGTTTTGCGAGTCGTTGTAGGATTCCTTCAGCTCCTCGCATATTTTGCCAAATTGCAACTCGTGTATCATTTGCTCCTGCTCAAGAAGTTTGGATTTTTGCATGAGGATAATGTCTCTTTGAGCTTTGTATCTGTTTTGATACATTTCCGATGAGGAGCCTTTATTCGAGTAGCCGGATGTATTTCTGCTCGAATTTCTACTTGAAGCACGAGGTACTTCATTTTCAAGCTTTTGTTTTCTTTTAGCTTTTAATCCTTGAATAAACTTATCAATGTGTTCTTCCTTGACTTGATTTGCATGAATTATTTCATCCTTGAGCGTTTCTTTAATTACGATTTTGTTTGATGTAGCCTTCGCTTTCCAAATATCAAAATATTTCTTTATAATTGGAGAATTCAACTTCTCTTCTTTGATAATATCCAATGGTTGTGGATTTTTATTAACAAGTTTAACTTGTATTTTTGAATCGTTCTCAGTCCTCTTGGGAGAATTACCTGTCTGATTCTCGGTTTGGAATAATGTATCTAAAGATTTTAAAGCATCATTGATCTCTTCTTCTGATTGTGGCTTTAATGTTAATTTTTCTGTTGTAAATATTTCGTTGATTTTATTTTCCTACAAAAAAGTATTTTTCAATTTATCCCAAGAAAATAGTTACTAATTACCTTAAAACGATCTATATCAAAGCAAAGTTGTTTTATATCTCTTGAAATATTCATAATGATACGATTTTTGCGACTTTGAAGGGCTTGTCAAGCTTTGAGAAACACAAAACAAAATTGTTTGCTTTTATTGACTAAACAAAATCTGCGCCAAACTTTGTTTGTATTGCCTGCTTATGAAGTAGTTTTGAAGTTTTAAAACGTACCAAGTCGTTTAAATGAAGAATTTATAAATTTTCAATTTATTTAAATCATAAAAGGAGCATTACAGAAAGAAGAGAAATAAATCAATTAAGCCTGAATATGGGTAAACATTAGCAGCCCCTAATATTTCTTGACAAGAAATAAATGGCTTTGGAATTGTTTGGTTTCCTTCCCTAATCGCAGGACATCCATTCGTGGCATTTAGGGGATGATTTGCATATCATTTTCGGGGTGTGAGATTGACGTGCTCACTCTCTCTCACTCATCGTCTCACAAACCATTCACATTCGGAAGCTCGAGGAGCTCAAGCTCGTTGTGAATGTCAAAAACATGTTTTCCGTGATTCGTTATGCAGACAAAAAGTTCAACATTTTTTGTTCGCTCAGCCGAATCTCTGAAGCTTTGGAAAGATAAAGTCGAGGCACTCGCTTCATTCCCTGCATTCCCGCACCGCGCACGGGTGCACATTGCACGAATTCAGTGAATTCAGTCATGAAGCAGCGTACGTTCAACACGTAGTCACCGCCGTAGCATGGCTACATTTCTAACACCCAACAGACATGGATACAGTGTGAGATTCTCCCCGTTCGATGGCAATCAGATCGCGGTCGCGACCAGCCAATACTTCGGCCTGGCCGGCGGCGGCACGCTCTTCCTGCTCGAGAACGTCAACAATCAACTGGTGGAGAAGCAGAAGTTCCAGTGGACTGATGGGCTGTTCGATGTGGTCTGGTCAGAGTTTGATCCCAGCATCATTGTCACCACCTCTGGGGATGGTGGCTTGCAGATATGGAACACTGCAGGTAACCACTGCTAACTCATCTCCTACCAACCAACTTAAACTAAACTCCTGATTCATATTGTAGCATCAGCACCCATTCAAACACTAAATGAGCACAAGAATGAAGTCTACTCAGTGGATTGGACAAGAACCAGGCAGCAGCAGCTGCTGCTTAGTGCATCATGGGATCACACCATCAAAGTGTGGGATCCCACATGCAAGGCCTCCTTGAACACCTTCCTGGGCCACTCACAGCTGGTCTATAATGCCATGTGGAGTCCACATATTCCACATAGTTTTGCATCAGTCTCAGGCGATGGCAACTTGAAGCTGTGGAGTTCTCTCAATAACAACTCCAGCATTACATTTCGCGCGCATGACGCCGAAGTGCTCTCGTGCGACTGGTGTAAGTATGATCAAAACATCATCTCGACGTGCGGCTCCGACGGTTTGATACGCGGCTGGGATATCCGCAACTACACGCATCCGATATTCCAGCTGCGCGGCTGCGATTACGCCGTGCGACGCATTCAATTCTCGCCGCATGCGATGAGCCTGCTCGCAAGCGTCAGCTACGATTACACCACGCGCATTTGGGACTATAAGAAGAGTCCCGAGGCGGTGGAAGTGATCAAACATCATTCCGAGTTTGTGTACGGATTGGATTGGAACAATTTGAAGGCCGGCGAGCTGGCTGATTGCGGATGGGACAGTTTATTGCATGTTTTCACACCGACGTCGGTGAAGAACGTTCTGAACATTATTTAAGGCGGCATGATAAATAATACCGATATTTCGAATAACTTTTTCATTCATTTCAATTAATTGGTGGCCTTAGGGTAAAATTCAACATTCCAATTTGTGTTTTTAGGGAGATTAGAGGCAAATAACGATGAATAATTATTATAACGCAGGGTTAGAATCCATGGGCTTTACAATGATTACTTACGCAATTGTATTATACTAGAGCAAAAAAAACAATTGAAAAACGTTTGTTGTTGTGAACGATAATTCCTACTTTACCAACTAACTGAATTCTGGCTTGCGATTGGCTGAATATCAGAAAATTTTGACATTCAGCCAATCGCAAGCCAGAATTCAGTTTCCGTTCTCGTCTTTGGGCTGTCAGCCGCCTTTAATCACAAATGTAGAATTTGTTTCAATATTGTTGATTGTTTACTTGCTCCAATGATTCAATTGCATTATGGATACTTAAGAAAACGAGCCCTTTATAATTTTTATGTTGGCAGCCGCCAAACACTACGAATATTACACAATTTCAATATGCAACGACTTTCTCCTCTACTAATGCAGTTATAACGATGAAACCGTACTTACAATGCTGATAATCCAATATACCTTGGTAGTAGCCACTTTAGAGGATAAGAAGAGTTTTAGTTTTGAATACTATTTATTATGTTATTGTACTTATTATTATTAGTATTGCGTATGTTTCGCCAAAATTGATATTTCCTAATCCTAATGTAAAGACTGAAATGTGTACTCTGATTTTAAGTTCATACTAATTTATAGTAATAAGTAAGTACTTTGTGATGGATTATAATGACAATTATGTTGTTTTGGTTGTTTTATTTTTGTATCTTGAAAGTTTCTAGCATCTAATGCGCGCAGACGATTTTGTATAGATATTAACATGTTGCATGAAAATGTGTATCTCTTTAAAATTACATAATATAAGAAAAGTGAACAATTGATATTTAATATTTAATATTTATTAATGTAATCTTTAAATGCAAAGTATGTCTTGCTTCACAATGTCCAGTATGTGGTCTGTGTTTGTTTCTTAATTCTCTGATTAATGTTACACAATTAATACGTTTATGTTTCTTAAATAGCAAGGTTGCTGACAAATTAATTAACATTTTAAGAGATGTCATCTTGAAGAAGCTGCGACCGAACAAAGATCAACCGGGATTTGTATGCTTTTATACCAAAGTAGGCAATGAAACACATCGTTTATTAATAATTATTTCCGAATGGTATCGATGGTAACATTGAAGATGACTTGTTGAGTTGTGCTTTATGTTTATAGACAAAAGGCTGATGATTAATCACCAGTCGTGCACCAGTCGGTTTTGATCATTTGATTTAATGACATTTGCATACTCATAATGAGTCTACCACGGAGTCTACGTAGCGATACAATCGGTAGACGCAAAAGGCAAACCAGCGTAAGTTCCTTGCGCAAAGTGGCACCGATTCGTTTAGCGGATCCATTTCTTGAGAGCCAACTCTCTGTAGATGATTCCTACATGAATGTCCTGTGGGTGCGAGAAGAGCTGATTGAAAATGCACTGGACCAATGCATGGAGTCCTACATAAAGCGGCAGACGGTGACGTTCCTCGTGGACTGCCTGCACAAGGCCTTCATCAATGTGATCAACACGGTCTACATGCACTACGACACTGCCGTCATCGACGCCACCATCGACCTGTGGTCCTCTGATGAGCAATTTCAACCGCTGCCTTTGGACAACTTCTGCGAATTTTCGGTGCCGTTTGTTACCAAAGCAGAGGTAGTCTCATCCGTGGATATCAATATATCCATTGGGCAGGATGAAGTGTATACATCACAAATACCATTACCGTCTCTAGTAAGTGCAGGCGCTGCTGAAAGTGAAGTGGCTGAGGCAGAAGATGAGATGGAAATGTCAGAAGTATCGGAGCTGGACGTCGTGGTTTCGGAGTCTTGTACAGATTCCCTGCAGTTTGATGAAACCATCTCATCTTACATGTTCGAGGCGTCACTGTCCGAAAAGGAGGAGGCCAAAGCAGCAGTTGCATGCAGCACGACCGAACTCTATGAGGATATCACCTCCCAGACGAGCTTCTTCACCGTCATCGCAGAGGCAAATAATAATTTCCTGCCGCCCATCGAACAATTACGCTGCGACAATAACTTGGTGAAAACTGGCGAGTTGCAGTCGTCCAGATCCAATAGGACGGCGTTCTCCCCGGATGTAAAGAAACATACCCCAGTTGGCCTGCCGCCATTGCGACTGAAAGCAAAATTCAAGCCAAGTGAAATGTCGCGCAGCAATGTGAGGTTTGGCAGGAGCCTCAATTCATTGGACAAGTTCAACATGCAGTCCAAGAGCACTGCGGCTTTAAGGGAAGACGAAGACTCCAATCTCAAATTTGAGGAAAGTGAAGAAACCCAAGCTATACAAGAAAAGAAGGCCTTTATTCCAGAGGAAGGAGGTGAAGAAGATTGAATAGAAATAATTATTCAGGAAGCTGTATGAAGATGTGAAGTGTTATGTTCTTGTTGACTAACATTTTGAATAACTGCCGGTCTTGATGCCTATTAAGTCATAATTTATTGTTGTGCGATCTCGCTGTGACCTGTGACCATCCACGTTTGCAAGAAGTCGTAAATCAACAGGTCACACGCTTCACAATCTGTACATTTTAAATTTCAACTCATTATTTCCAAAAATGTTGTCAACATTTAGAATGTATTTCTCAACATTTTACTCATAACTTACAAACGCTTGCAAAATCCGTTTCATTGTATGATTAACATTTAAAAGATTTGAAATAAGCAAATATTGATCTTTAATTAGGTATTAAATTACTCAAAAGCTGGCTAACATTTAAAACAAAGTGGATTCCAATATTCCAATATTCAAAGATTTGCCCAAAAAACCTATTAATTAATTTATGTCACGACTATAGGATGCTGTGAGTTTTAATTGCATTGGCTAGGACAAGCAAGAAAATCAATTTGCATGTTGGATGTTGTTGTGCTTTTATAAATATGACAAATATAATTCCATGCACGATTTCTTCTCTGCCTATGACTTCGTTGTTCACGCACCACGCGTGGTATTTTAATTACGCCTATTTTTATTTTATAAATTAATGGAGACTAGCAGAATACAGATTTTACTCTGGAGAGAAGCGATGCCATCATCGTGTGCTCGCGGGACGCCGACGTTGACGTGTTGAAACTGCCCGATCAGTTTCAAGATGCATCATGATCATATCATGTGCATAAATATAGGCTTCATATTCTTTTGCCGATATTGGAACTGAAATGTCAATGCCATTTTCCGTAAGATATAAAATCCGACAACAGCGGCGCAATACAAATCATAGAGGTGTTTTAGTCAACCACACATTTTCTAGGATCAACAACATACTATTTTACACCAACATTTTAATCGAAATAAATCTTGAGATATAAACATGAAGTAAAGCAAAAAAGCAAAGAATGTTCCAACTTCCAACGCTTTAAAGGATTCTTCTGTTGTTACATAGAAAATGTGAAATATTTACGCATAAGATGTTAAATTATCATATTAATTGGATGTCGAAATTGTCACCGTCACCAGGATGCGACGATGATTCAAGACGTGGACAACTTGAATATTTGTGTTTTAATCAGATTCATCAACAAGCTTAAATTATGTTAAACATTCTACTTTTAATTTTACACCAAAGAACTAAAGAGGAAAATCTATTCCATTACTTTGCCTATTAAAAATATGCTTAAAGAATCAATCAAAGTTTATTGATCTTGAATTTGAACTTAAAATGTTGAACTTAGTTTTCAAAATGTTGCTAGCTAACTGCCAAGCAGTGTATATATTTATAAGCGTGTTAACATTTACATTTGTTCAGAATGCCGTCATTTTGGAATGTTGAGAATTCAATTTATTAGCATCCTATTCATTCAGTAAGCAAGTCAAACTGATTAATAGAATTTATCTGCCCCCATAGTCGAAAACAATGTTTTCCAATCAATATGGTGGCTTTGAAAACAGTGCATTTCATATCAATTGAATTGAAAGTGTTTTCCACTTATATACCCTACATATATA
>JARJDQ010007468.1:0-11775 GCA_030264215.1 Geostiba sp. GC000077 | reverse complement strand
CGAACATTAGTAAACTCTAAACTACCATGGTCGCCATTTTGTTATTGTGACGTTGAACGTTGTTGACTTACCAAAGTTCAAATAAACTAAACTGCGTTGAAGCGAGTAGAGGTACTTGTAGATGAACGGCGCTATCACAAACACCAGGCAGAATATGATGAGGGAGATCTTTAACGACCACAAGCTCAATCTGTAAATGAGCAAAAATGTAATTAGTATGACGTACAGGTGCAACATTACGCGAATGTCGTGTCCGGCTGACATCCGAACTTGAAACGCTTGAACCCAATCGTTTTTTATGTCTATTCCACTGTTCACTTCTTCGAACCGGTATTTATTGGCGATGACAGTGTGCAATGACGCACAATTGATTCCATATCATATTTGTATATGTTATTTAATGCAGATCACGTTTTCTATTGCTATCGTTAGCTCATGCAACCATATGCCGCAGTATCGTTAAATATTAGCATGGTCAGTTTGCAAAACGAAAAGTATCGTAAAATAAAAAGTTTAGCGAATACGATTTAAGTGTGAAATCGATAATGCGATATGATTGGTTAAATCGAATCAGTCGTAATGCTAGATATCATTAATGGTTAATGGGTAATGGCTGTAATTGCCATATACACTTTGTGCATGCAACCTGACGATATTCTTATCACTATCACTCCTGTCCTTGGTAGCTGATAAAATGTTCCATGAGATTTAATATGCAACGTCATAAATTTCGCCCACGCCTACGAAAAATCAATAAATGCAGCGACTATGAATGAAACTTGCTGATATGTTTTACTAACTCTATGCATCAATAAGTTCCAATAGTTATTTTTGAATCAAGGCACAAGAATCGTGTAATGAAGGAATCGAAGAATAAACAAAAATCGAGCGATTGTTGTAGATTGCTTCTCTTATCTCTTTCGTTTGTTGTGCTTTTGTTGTACTTTAATGCCTAGGCATAAAAAAAGCTACTTTAATGCCGATTTTTTGCTTTTAATGCCGATTTTAGTTAACTTTAATGCCGTTCTCGGAAAAAAATATTTTAATCGGTATTTATTTGATTGAATATTGAAATTCTATTTTCTAATGACTAATGACTAAGATATATCATGAATAAATTTTTTCTAGTAAACTCCGGCTGATTTTAATTCACTTTAATAAGAAAGGCTATCGCTTAAATAATTAGGTTTTGCCATTTGTTATCCACAGCTAATTAGAAAAAAAAAACATGTTACATGTACATGTTATTGATGTATCAGCAATTACCAGTTTTTATCTAAACTTTGTTTATAAATTGAATAAATAGTAGTACTATAAAACTATTATGCTATTTTATACGCTTTATAAACAATGTATATAAAAACTGTAATTGATTATGTTTCAATAACACTGTATTTTTGTGGTGATAAATTGAAAATTGTAAATACTAGTATGAAAAGAAAATAAACACATTATAGCATAGTAAAAAATTTCACAAATTGTCGAATTTATCACAACCTATAAATTAAAATTTACGTTAAATGGCCAATCAACAATTTAAAAAAATTATTAATGAATATTTTCATCATGGTATGATTAATGAATATCAACATATTTTTTGATACATTTATTATTACACTCTTGTTCCCATGTTGATTAATTTAAAGACATATTTAAAATAATTATACTTTCAAAAAATATATAGACGTTTATTTTGGAGCAAAACTACGTTAACTTTGAAATCAAATAAAAGTAATAGGAAACAATAATACTATTCTTTAATTATTTTTAAAATGTTTTTAGTAAAAAAAAAAACAGTTTTGCCTCGGTAGCTTGAATCTCTGCATGGTTACAGCTTCAATGCGTAAAATTGATGAAAGCGCTTCGATTCCGGCAAATGGAGGAAAATTTTTCTCGTAAATTTAAAAATGTTTCTATAATTTGGTGCAATGCCATTAACAATTTTTCAATAGGAATAATTTTCAAAAACTAACCTGGTATAACATATTTGCTATCCAATTATTATTGAGAATGCAACTGAATGCGAAATGTCAACATTCTTCACACACCTTATCATCACATTGTTCTTTGAGACTCATATTATAAATAAATACACAACGCGAGTCGCGAGTGTAGAATACTTGACAATCGTGCAGATAATGTTTCCCCTTCGCAAATCAGACTAAAACTGATATCAATTGTTATTGTCGCAAGGCTGCAATTTGGCTCAGGAAGAATGTACATTTTACGCTTCGCAACAATAGCAAGGCAACATTTTTCCGAAATATATCGCATGTTTGGCTTTCCCACACGTGCATTTTCACTCCACACCACATTACATCGTGTATCATCATGTAACATACAATTTGAAGCGTTTATATCATTTTTTAGGTAATTATATATTTTTGCGAGTTTGCGACTATACGATTGACTTACAACATGCACAAACGTTTAGCGTCAGTTTAAGGGCGAGTGATTGACATTCGTCAGGATAATGGCATAGCATCAATTTAAATGATGCGACATTTTCCAAAATCGCTAAAAGCACGCGATTCAATATCAAGGTTGTTTTCGGATAACATATTAAATCTTGGTCTTGGACACTAAAAACATTAAAAAATCAATTTTTTTTCTTTTTAAAAATTTCTCGATTTTCAATAAATTTAGCAGAGGAAAAATATTTGTGCCAAACTCGATAAGATCTTGCTTACTCGGCTGGAATAATCTCGAAGATGTTTTAATGATTTTACACAGAAGACACAACTGTGTGGCGTGTTAGCATAATTAGCATATTGCATTATTATTAATTTGAATCGTTTTTATTCAGTGCATATTCAATAATTTATTATTGTTGCATGATTGAATGCAATCGCTTGTACCCCAGGGTACCAGGGACATTGTCATTGTATAGTCATTCATCGGGCAATTCGTTTCTATTACATTTTATTACTTTTATGGCTTCATTAGCTCTTTGTGTGCAAATTGAGGCAAGCGACATGAAAGTTGAATGTAAAAGAGTAAAATATAAAAGTATCTATTAAATACAGGGTGGACTAAAATCTTAATACCAAAATGCTGAAAAAACCCTCACGAGGTCCTCAAATTTTAAAATTTTAGTTAAAAAATATGTATAACAAAATTATTTTTCGACGAAGTAAGTTTTCTTTTAAATAGCATCTAAGCAGAATTATTCTTTTTTTAAACTTGAATTAAACTAATTTGAATTAACAGCAGCTGTGCAACGGAAAAGAATATTGTTATTATGCATATGTTTAACCTAAAAATTCAACATTTGAGGACCTCGTCTAGCCAAACGAAAACTTTCTCAGAATCTCTTTTTCAGAATTTCTTTTGACATAAAGTACAAAGTTACCAGGCGTATTTCCGCCAATTTTAATCGACCCGGTATAAAAAGTATACCGGGTGGACACGACCACCCGTACCAGGCATTTTTCTTTGGTGTATGAAGTTGTTTCTTTCTTAATTGTCTATCATGCAATACCATAAAAAAGCTATGTTACCATTTAAAATTCTGAAGTTGAGTGCAATTGCACATACTTCCAGTTACTTCCGGAAGTGCAAACTGCCACCATTGAATTCATCACATACGCTTTGGGTATAGCTATTTTTTTCCGGAAGCTCTAGGTCTTCATACACCAGAGAAAAATGGCTGGTATAAAATATAAGGTACGTTGACTTTTTAACGCTGCCAAGTCAAGGTATGTAAAATAGCTGTTAGAAATTACCTCTTTGACCAGAAAAGAATCTTCCTTTTCCTAGGGCAGGGACACGCCTCAGGCATGCCGACAACATGGTACTTGAGGTCCTTGCACATTTGTATCACATTCTGTTTCGTCCTGTTTTCGTATTCGTAGGCCATTTTCGCAAAAATCTAGTAGTAGTACTTAAACGCTTAAATGTCTTTTGCTTTGATTCTTGGCTTCTTGCTTTGGCCTACTTCATTCACCTCACTAATAAATTAATCAAAAATGGATCACACGTTTGCTTGCTTCTTGTTTGTTAACTAACTGTATTGCAGTATTGCATTTGGTTGATAGTTATAGTTTATAGTTTTGCCACTGCAACTGCACTCAGCACGTGTGCCAACCGACGATTGGATGGATGGTGAGGGCGCGTTTGATTTATATCGGCCGATTGCCGGGCGTGCGCTCGCGACGCTAAACGATTGACGTCGGCTGGCGACGTCGTTGCCGAGGGTGGCGGCGCGAATTAGGAATTTCGCACGCAAAAAGTTGCGTAACCGGCGCGCCACGCCAGAGCGAAGAGATGAGACTGCGATGTGGTGAAGACTCAAGGCGTAAGCAAGGCTCAAAAAAAGTGCCGGTCCACCGCTACGTCGAATCGTAAAATGTATGTAGGTATAGGTATACCTAGGTAATACACGTCTGGGGCCGGTCGCCGGTCGACGGTGGATTGGTGAATTTTTGCGTGGCACGGCACGCGGCGCTCAGGTGTGTTGTGGAGTTGTGGTGACGTGCCATGCTGTGCCGTAGTAACAGGCCAACAGCCGTAGACTTCTAGGCAGCTGGCTATAGGCTTCAATGCGGAGCGGCTAGGTCCCCACAGCTAAAGTATATTGAAAGGAGAGAAACGGTGCTACAATACAGCATGGCAGTGCAACCAACTGCAACAGCGGTCTGTCTGCCGGGTGGCGTGCACATCACGCCATCCGTCGGGTTCCAATCGTCGCCGGCTCGCAGCGAAATGACTTTTCGCTTAGTTTCGCTTCTTCCCTCTTGCTCTGCAATTTGCCGCACCACCAGTCCACCACAATTACCTACCCGGTATCCGATTATCCGCCGAAAAAAGGGTGAACGAACAACTTACATGATTCAGGCGTGCGCGTCCAAAACAAAATTGTTTCCACGGAACTTTTGAATAACGTGGTAGCTTTTCCACGATACATTCATTAAGGTGGTTGTCTAGACACTCTAAATATGAAAATCTTCCATAAGCGTCGTTTTCATCTTTTCATGTTTAAGTCCACCTGTGTGTTAAGTTAAAACTACTTTCATTATTTTTTCGTGAGGCTAAAAGCCCACCTACTTTATCTGTCTGTCTGACTGTCTGTATCTCGGTGAACACGCTTTGACTATAATCCCGTTTGAATTTAACACTGAAATTTGGTACACAGGTTCTATAGTGTATTAAAGAGATCCAGTTTGATTTTGACAGAAATTCCAGAGAAATCCCCATTTTATGATTTCATTCCTTCTTTGATAAATAATGTTTGCAAATGAAACAATGAAACAAGACGGTAGTGGTTTATTAGCGTAGCAGTCAAAGCGCTCGCTTGCCACGCAGGAGGCTCGAGTTCAAACCCAGGCAAATCCAATTTATTTTTTTACATTTTTAACATTTTATCTTTAATTATGATTTATGATAACTACGGTTTGAATTTGAAGCTGAAATTTGGCATACCGGTTGGTTCTATAGTACAGTAAAAAGATCCAGTGTAATTTTGAACGTAATTGTGGTCCAGAAATTCCAGAGAAATCCAATTTTATGATTTCATTCCCTCATTGTTAATAATATTTACAAATGAAACAATGAAACAAGAAGCTAGTGGTTTATTAGCATAGCAGTCAAAGCGCTCGCTTGCCACGCAGGAGGCTCGAGTTCAAACCCAGGCAAATCCCAATTTATTTTTTTAAATTTTTAACATTTTATCTTTAACTATGATTTATGATAACTATGGTTTGAATTTGAAGCTGAAATTTGGCATACCGGTTGGTTCTATAGTACAGTAAAAAGATCCAGTTTAATTTTGAAAGTAATTGATCCAGAAATTCCAGAGAAATTCCGATTTAATGATTTCATTCGTTCTTTGATAAATAATGTTTGCAAATGAAACAATGAAACAAGAAGCTAGTGGTTTATTAGCGTAGCAGTCAAAGCACTCGCTTGCCACCTAGGAGGCTCAAGTTCAAACCCAGACAACGCCAATTTTTTCTTACTGCTTTACTATTCAACATTTTATCTTTATTTAGATATCAAACTACTGTTTAATATTATGTTATCAAACTTGTTTAACTTCGCCCTGGTTCAATTGTGCCCAATACGGAGCGTCGAGTCTAAACAACCACCTTAAGTAAATATGTACACTGTACACTTACACAACTTCACCTTGAACTAAAAATTTTCAACTCGATTTTTTATTATACCTATTATACCTATACCTACATTTCATCCTAAATTTTCACTCACTATCCTTGAGTAATATTTCTACCTTTATTTTCTTTTTCGATCATAATCAAGGGATTCCAATTTTTTTTTTTAAATTTGTACTCACGTGTTGGCAAGATATAAAGCCACAAATAGCCCGGGCAAAATCGAACCGAACTTGACGGTGAAGAACACCTGCTCGATGAACTCCTTGTTGGCGTCCGAATTGAACAATTTCGTCACCCAGACGTCGTCCATCGTCTCCTTGGGCTTCCGCTTGTGCTGGGCGATGTTGCCCGTGGTCCAATTGGTCATTGTTCTCGACGTCTTCGTGCTGCCTTTCGGGCTAGACTCACAAAAACAATTTAGACCCGTCTGGCTTTGCGTTCAAAAACAAAACGCAAAACTGCCCCTTTGAAACTTCGATTTCGACTATAAAATAAGGAAATAGGAAAGTGTAGAAAAATGTTGAACAAAATTAAAATTCATAAAAGTTCGCAGACTGCCGACCAACAATGCTTAATTATCATATTATTTCGAATTCTGAGAAATTGGTATTGTATTGGTAATAGGGTCAAACTCCAGAATGATTTGGCCAATATTCAATTTATTTAAATTTGCAATTTGCTAGTTTCTATGTGAACTTTGTTTCTAATTATTCTCTTATTTTAATTAAAGGTAGGTGCATTTTAAAATTCAATTCCTCCTACGATTTCCCCAATGGATCAAAAATGACAATTGGAATAAAATAATCTTTCAATTACACTTTAAAGTAATACAAAAGAATAATAAGAAACAAAGTTAACAATGAAACTTTACCGATCTGTATCTCGACCAATATGAACAATGTACCTATACTCTTTTCGCTAAATGTACTTCTTTCAGGGCATCTATAAAACCTTCAGAGGAATTCCTCCAGTAAAGTTTTAAAGAATCACCGTCTAGGGTTAATATTCATGACGGAATTCCCCAGTATGATATGCCAAAACAATCGTATGTGAATGTCATTGTGATAAACTCTGCTGAATACTGAATAATGTATTAGTATTATCAATCACATTTGCAAAAAGTTATACCTTACATGAAATTCCGAACAAAAACAAAAAATTTACCATTTTTATATTTTTTAACAATTGATATAATATTGACGTAGATATCTCAGAATTTCAGTACACATGTACTGTCTCGAGTCAAAACTGACCGGCGTAAAAAATACCATCCACAAAGTTCTAATGTACTTATAATCGTATGTTGTTTAGATTTGTTGTTATTGCTAATTTATTTAGTTCCGTTGTTAATTGCCATATTGCCAATTTAATGTGCGTCAATACGAATTACCTATAGCTATTACACAAGATGTTGTAGTTAAGTAATACATCGCACGTTTCAAAATAGTATTTTCGTATCGAGTGGCGATATGATGTTGTTTTCGGCGTGCGAGCGTCTAGCGATAACGAGCGAGCGCAAGCGAGCGAGTTTGAGATATAAAGCTAGCCACTCGATACGGACGATGGTTTTCACACGGACAATGGAAAATACAAAGTGTTCGCTCCGTCACATCAGCCTATGTTTTCACCTCGCTCAACGCAACGAATCAGCTGTCTTTCCAGGAAACATAATTTCAATTTAAACGAAAAACACAAATAAAAATAGAAATAACGCAAATAAGGTAAACGCCACATAAGTCTTGCTATGTTCAAAATCAAAACAGTTGGCGCTGCGTGCGGATATAAATTGGTGTAAACAAACATAGTGGTGATATGGATCCATATCACCACTAGCGATGTGGACGCGAAAACACACGATATTCGCATTTTTCATAGTGTCCGTGTGAAAAAGGTTTTTTCACAATAAACAATAAACGATAAGCATTAAGATAACAACTCTCATTAATTATGTATTTATTTTTCGTGTGTTTCGTGTGAAGGAATCACAAAACCTTATCGCTTATCAGCCATCCTCATTACAATATTTACTTATTTATATTTTCATATCAATGGAATTTTAACATGAAAACATCATGAAAATTGAAATTTTTTTCAGATCGTGTGTGCATATTTTTTTGTTAATCTTTTTGATAATGATAGCACAAGAATTGATTTTTGATTTTTGGCATGCAGAGTGAGTTTTAATTTTAGTTACGAGTTGAGAGTTTCATTGCGCGGCTGTTCTGCGAGGAGAAAGCGCGGCGGGCCAAAAGTTTGCAACTTTTACGAGTCCGCTGTGTGCGGTTGGCTTTATATTTTATTTATATTCGCGAAGGCATTTCATTTCGCGAATGCGCAACCAAACGCAACGCGAGCCAGGTCAAGCCGGCGGCAATCGCTGCCAACGTGGAACAACGGTGACAGGTGTATGACATAATTGCCTACATATTACAATCACCCATCAGCCATCACATAACACATCATTTCTTAATAAATAATAAGTATACTTGGCTGTGGAAAGTTCCATAGTCGTTTCACAAATCTAGGCAATTTAACTTACTAGTGAAATTAGTGAATTGTATAAATAATTATTTATGTATCAAGGCAAGGCAGTAAAATTGCTTTTATTACGAATGTAATAAATATTACGTTATAGTAATAAAATAAAATCTTTACTTATATAGGTACTTATATTTATTTTCGCTTTTGTTGTTGATTTCTTTTCTTCTTCTTCGCATTCGTTTTTACTTTACTGCCTTGGCATAGAAAGGCTACTTAAGTGCCGATTTCGAAAAAAGTATACATTCTTGCAAATACAGAGTGGACTAAAATGGGCGGAAAAGCGCCAGGTAACTTTGTAGTTTATTTCAAAAGAATACGATAACCTTAATACAAAAATATCGAAAAAGTCTTCGTTTGACCTCACGAGGTCATCAAATTTTTAATTTTTAGGTTACAAATATGCATAATAACAAAATTCTTTATCGTTACACAGTAGCTGTTGTTAAAATCGAACAGTTAACAGTTAACACTTTAAAACTTTGAATTGAATTAATTCAAATTAATTTTAGTCAAAGTTAAAAAAACAAGGAATAATCCTGAATATGTAAAAGAAAACTGACTTTGCAGAAGTGTTCGACTTTTACAACAGCTGCTGTGCAACAAAAAATAATTTTGTTATTAACCATATAGATATTTAAAAAATCCTAAAAATTCAAAATTTGAGGAGCTCGTGATGTCATACGAAAACTTCCTCAGCATTTTAGCATGAAGATTATCGTATTCCTTTGATATAAACTACAAAGTTACCTGACGTTTTTCTGCCAGCATATTTAGTCCACCCGGTATTATGTTCGCAATAAAAAATTACTTTACTGCTGAGGTACATATTCGTTTTATTGTTGATTTTTTTTCTTCTTCTTTTCTCATTCGTTTTTTTTTACTTTACTGTCTAGTCATAGAAAAGCTACTTTAGTGCCGATTTCGAAAAAAGTAGTTTTTTCCAAATATCCCTTTTTGTATTTCTTCAGAACCTTTAAAAATCGAACAAAACCTTCCTTTACAAGATTTTCGTCGAGTCCACCACAATAAAAGACTTTATCTTTGTTCGTATCTTGCTGATTAACATCATTTGCTTATTAGCAACTTCTCGGTGACGCATCAACCGATTTGCAATCTCTTTGCTATCTTTAAATGGACAATTTCATCAACAATAATCCCCAAGTAAAAAATCCTTAAATTATTAATTAATCATAACATGTCAAGGACTACTTCTGTCTACTAACCGGCTTTTAAATAACAACGAGAACATGCAATTCGACTTTTGACGAAATCGAAGTGAAACCAAATAAACAATGATTGTTTATTCCGAAACAAATCATCAGATGCAGCAGTAAACAGCAAAATAAACATACGAACATGACGCAGGTACTCAGGAACTACATAATTACGTATTATGATATGTATTATGGTATGTATTTTGATACGTCATAGCAGTCACCTCTTGATTTGTCGACGCTTCGGGCCGATCTTGTAGCTTTCCCACAGCATCCTTCGTCTTCGTCCAGGACACAAACAACGCACTAAAATAACGGATAGTTTTTCGCACCGTTTTGATGTGTTGTTGCTTGTTGGTATAATTGAGTTTACCCGATAATTAAAATACAATTTACACGAAAACGCAAAAAAAAACTCTAACAGGAACATGCACGACAAGTGGAGAGGTTTGTAGAAAAAAGTGGCGTTAAGCACTCAAAATGGAAGTTGGGAAGCGTTGGCAGTTTTCAAGTTTGGTGGAACTATGTATTAATTGGGAAGTTTAAAGTGCGCTCGCGATGCGAAATAGACACGCCGAGCAGTTCAACTGATTGGCTGACTACCTCAGCGCCTCACACGCTTGATCACGTTTTCACATTCGCCACGAGCCCAGACCGCGGCGGCGGCGGGAAAAAGTCCTTGACATGCGAAATTGGCAGCACCCTTTGGGCATGGGGGACACACACTTGTATTTTTAGGCGGATTCGCACGCGTAATGAGTCTGAGAAGTCTGAGCATTGAGCATGTACTTGCACGTGGGTAATTTTATATTTCGCGCATTTGGTCCGTTGTTGTGGGCGCAACGCGACACAGCCGAAGACCTACTGAGCGCGACGTTTATGTAAGATCATGTATACGATAGAAGTGCGGACAAGAATTTCACTTTTCCATAGTGATTGCAGCGATGCACCCAGGCTTGGATCAACAAATCCACATGCACGTGATGTGATTGTATGCTGCTATGCTGTATCCAGCATGGTTGAGCTGGTATAGTCCGTTTCAAATTGTACCGTAGACGCGATAAGGCTTCCGCGTATTTTCGGGTGTAAGGGCCATAAATCAAAAGTTTGGGAGCGACTACGTTTAAAAATTACAGGGACGTATCGAGGATAGTGGTATAAAGAGTACAATGGCCTCAAGATGAACGTTCGCCTCATAAAAGCCCTTTTTGGGAATATCCCTATTGGTATCGTCGTGGCTAATGTTTGGGCGCATACTGTTTGGCGACAATTCTTACTTCCTTCAAGTGCATTAGGATTAAAAATAGGCGAACGTACATCTTAATGTCATAGTACGGTAAAGTTTGAAACGCACTAGTGTTCACACTGTTCAGCCTTCGATTTACGCAACTACCGCTTGTGCAAGGTATTTGCCGATCGCAATCAACTTGATTACCAAATAACGTAATATTAGTTCTTACATCTTAGTTGCTTTCAAAATACATCGAAACCGAACATCGACACCGAAATTACAACTTTTTGTGTAAACCTTTAATTTCTTGCGTAAACATTTTTTGTTTTTTTTCTTCAGACATATGGTATATTTTTGATTGTGTTTTTTTCAGTATTTTGTCTTAAAACCTTAAAACGGAAATTTCCTTGATTAATCATTGTATTTTGCAGGTGGCCAAGGAGCCAAGGTATTTAATTACATTGTCCTTAAGATGTAGTTTAATAGTTTCCAATGTATGGACTATGGACATTGTAATCAAAATCAAAAAGAAAACGATAATCTTTTTTTTTTAATATTTAATTGTTTGAAATTTTGAATTTTTAGGTTACAAATATGCATAATAACAAAATTAAAATTCGTTACATAATTTTTTTTGTTTGTTTTCGTTTTTTGTTGTTGATTTCTTTTCTTCTTC
>JARJDQ010007444.1:0-20848 GCA_030264215.1 Geostiba sp. GC000077 | reverse complement strand
CCCATGAAGAACAATTTACCTACTCTTTTGTCGCTCAATGTGGAATTACGCGATTAATGGGACACCCTCCATTAACAACATTCTTTATCGTTCAACAATAGCAGTTTTAAAAATCAAACACCTCTGCAAAAATAGTTTTCTCTTAAATATCATCTAGCTAGAATGCTTTACACATTAAAACTTTGAATTGAATTAATTTAAATGAATTTAAGTCAAAGTTTACAAATAAATTAATTATACTGCGGTTACATGCTACTTAAGAGAAAACTGACTTTGTAGATGTGTTTGATTTTTAAAACAGCAACTGTGGAACGAAGAAGAATTGTTATTATGCATATTTTGTAACCTTAATATTGCAACTTTGATGACTTCGTATGACCAATCGAAATGAGTTAATAGAGCATTATTATATTAAGATTTTCAACTCTAAATTATCCAAAGAAAAGCGTAGTTCTTCGGCAATTTTTAGCACACCCTGTATTATGTTGAAAAGGGTATAATACGAATGTATAAGATCTTATAATTTACACATTTAAACTATATGTACGGCTACATTTTGCCAAAAGAATGAATTGATATCATTAGCTAGTAAAGCTACTAACAGGACTAAACTTGTAATATATCAACACACTATACACAACTAACTGGTTGCGCTTAGCCTGTGAAACAGTGATAATCGCTTGAAACAATATGCTAATTATCCGATTGTAATTCAAGTGCTGGTAGCGGGCGGGTGTGCTTATCAAATTACGGTGCACCGTTTGCAGGTGAACTAAAACGAGTTTAATTAAGAAAAATCGCCCGCATTGAAAACGAAACAAAAGACTAATCCATTTAGGATTTAGCTCACATGTGTGCTCTAAATTATGCTGAATGCGAAAACATGGCGGGAATTTGAAGAATTAAAATAACTGAGAAAAAGAAACAAGAATGAAACGTAATACAGTTAAGAATCCGAATAAGAATACAAAACGCAGAGAAGCGCAGAGAAGCGCACTGTGCTACAACTACAACTACAAAGATTCATTGACAGTAACAAGCAACAAATACTTTTTCCTTTATCTGGCTATGTTGTTAAACCATTTTGTATTTCAGTGCCTTGCTTAATTTCGAGTAGTGCTGTAATAAATAGTAACAAATATTTGGTATAGATTGAATTTACGTGCTGGTTAGAATACCATAAAAATGCTTTCAGTTAGAAATCAGGACAATAATTAATGACAGTGAAAATCTCTGCATAAGCGTTAGGAAAATTAGCACTCACCATGGATTCAGGGTATATAATTGTAATATTTCCTCTTGATATTCCAACTTTCTTTTATAACAATTAGACATCCAATCTAGCACACAATCAATTACACTCCATAGATTCGGATTTACGAACAGCAAACTTTTCGTCAACTTTGCAGCGGCGCACTACTATTGATTGTCAGTCAATTATATCGCTAGCTCCAAACTACATGTTCCTCAACATTGATTAATGTCTATTAGCCGCGACGGACAACAACATTTTCAATCGGAAATTCACACTCAGAATGCGTTTGCAAGAATTTCTAATTAGCCCGCTTGGTGTGTGTTTGGGTGTGTGTGAGCGCGCACGAAGCAAAACGACTCCCGACTCGTACTACTTCTTGTCCACGACTGCGTTTCGCTTTTGACTTTCCAATAAGCGAACGTATGCCTTCCTCGCGCGCTCGTAATCTGTTGCTATCTCTGCGGCTCTTCGCCGGCCCGCGTAGTGGTAATGCTCGCGGTACGTGGTGATGGTATTCGCCGTTGGAGAGATGGTCGTCGACGCTTCCAACTGCCAGCTCCATCAACGAGCAGCGCGCACTCTCGGCGGGTTCGTGGATCTTGCTTCTTCGCTTCTTGCATTGCGTTTCTGACCTCGATGCCTCGATCGCTTGCCGCAGCCCGCGCACGGCGCGCTGACATTAAAGTTCGATCGACTGTTCATCAATGCCGTGTGATTCCTCCCGATCAGAAGTAGTCATCATTTTAGATCATCGCCATTCATACTCTTTGACTCTTTCCGACAACAACGTCTGTATATCATTTATTTGCTGAATGATGATGTACCTACACTTCTTGTGCTCACACACCTCACTCTTCACTCACACGTTGAGAACAATGAGTCCGAACATCATTGGCATGCTCGTTTACTGGACACGACAACCTCAATGCAAGCATAATTTATTGCGGTATTCCAAAAATGTTTGTTATTCCTATTTCAATCAGCATGGAAGAAGTTACTGTAGCTATGAAGTTTTCAGCATGTAATAATCAATTTGTCTCGTGTCTTAACTACTCGATACTAATAACAGCTCTGCAAGACGTAGACTATTTTTGAAAAAGGAGGCTCGAGATGGCTCGGGAGATCGAGGATGATCAAACATGGTTCACGTTTGCATGCTTTCCTTTAAAGAGTCTTGCACAAATGCACAAATAAAGAATACGAAGTATCTCGACTACAGCGCCACCTATGTAACCTAAACTGAGGAGAAACCTTCTTGCAGACCCTGCAGACCAAACTATCATCAATTTAGTTATTTCGTATTGAAGGCTTAAAATTAAAAGTATAAGTAAGCTGTAGGCAGCATGCATGCAAATGTGCACTGTTAATTCTCTTGAGCGATAGTATTCCTTACTATATGCAACCCATTTTACACCACTCAAACAAATTAAGTTTGTACTACTTGTTAATTTTTTGAATTTAAATTAATAAAAAATACCACAGGTTGGCTGTTTCTTTGATACAGTCGTGACCTTGATGTGGTAACATTTGTAGATGGTGAGAGGACATAGTAAGAGGGATTGGAAAAGGGTTAATTTTATTACTTTATTTTGGGGACATAACACGGGAATCGCTCAAAATATGAAACTAGTACTATGGACTGGCGATTATTGCGTGTTAATTCCAGCTGTAGACAGTGTAATAGTGCAAAGGTTTAGTTGTGGTGGGGATCTGCGGCGTTCTTTTAGTTAGTACATGAGATATAAGCAAAAAATAGGTGTTTGGCGAAACTAATTCCCACAAAGGTGGGGATTGCATTTTATAGTTCGTTGATGGCATCTTTTTGACATACTAAAAGTCTAGAAAAATCTAAGCATGCAAAAATAGATAAACTCAGTCTACTCCCGGCGCCTCCACAAACACGAATTGCCAAAGTATGAAATCGAGACTTAAATGTTTTTTCATGACTATTATCTATCGCGAAATTACATGCGACGCGAGCACAGCGCTCGTAATGTAATTCGGTGTTTTCCACTTTAAGTATGTAATGTATTATTACACGCAAGGTGGAAGATAGGGGAGATCAAAACAAGAAGAAAAGTAAAATACTCAATTCTCGAGATATAATAATTTGACAATTTTATTTTATATCTTTCTTGAGGCATTTTACAAACGAATTAATGATATTTTATTATTGAAATAGAATATTATGCCTATATTTTTTTAATTTTTCGATTTGGGCCAAGCTTCCTCAGCATTTACAATTAAAAGTTGAAAGAATTAACGGGTATATCGCCTGACGTTTACTCACAATAATGACAACTCTTTTAACTTTAAACTGAAATTGCAGAGGCAAAATGGGTCAAGTCGAAAAATTACAAAAATACAGGTATACTATTTTAAAATTATCTTTCAATTTCCGCAAATAAATACCGCTAATTCCACGTTGCTAAAATAATTCATTGAAGGAACAATGAATAAATTCAAACTGTTATATCTCGAGAACCTTGTTTTGTAAAGTTATTTTATTAACACGCTGTATAAATTTCAGACTGTTATTCAAAATGAATAAAATTCCTGAAAATAAATACGGATTAAGAATATGTAATTTTATAACAAAACGCTTTATTATATACATAAACTTCTTTGTGCCAGAATACGTCGTATTAAATTCGGTGTAATTTTTAAATTTGAATTTAAGTTACAACTGCCTTAATAAAAACAAAATATACTTTCAACAAATTTAATTACTGCATGTCGAATCAATCACAAGCAAGGAAGTCTAGTTGTTAAATTAACATACACGTTGTTCGTAATGTACTTAATACTCTTATGATTTCTATAGTTCTAAAAATCCGTTATTGGATTAATAAATTAACTATGATATTCATACATATTGGCCAGATAAATTAAACGTTTTATTCACTTCTCATTTTAATTTGTGTTTGTTTTTACTAGTATTTTGTACAAAGTATTTAAA
This sequence comes from Geostiba sp. GC000077, assembly GCA_030264215.1. Classification (NCBI taxonomy): domain Eukaryota; kingdom Metazoa; phylum Arthropoda; class Insecta; order Coleoptera; family Staphylinidae; genus Geostiba; species Geostiba sp. GC000077. The sequence goes on along the minus strand of JARJDQ010007444.1, from coordinate 16,634 downwards.
GCTGACAGCTTGTATTTATCATTTCTTCCTTTTCTCGTCATTAGTGATTTTCGACCCTCAAATCGAACCATCAAAATAATAAATATATTTTCGCCGTCCTATGTTTTTTTTTTTGTATATTTATATTTCTATATTGTCGATATTGTTCCATTCCAATAAAAATACACTTAACAATTCGTATGCAGTATAATAATCTGTATAATTAACATGTAATTGTTACTTTGTTATTGAGAAGGGAGGGCGCTGGCAACAGAAATAAAATATGAACATCCAAAGTGCATCGAATTAGAAGAATTTCGAATAAACTTCATCCCCTTCTTCATCTGTCTTAGCATGTATCTACATTGCAGATTCTACGTGATATCAAGATACAAGACAACACAAAACTAGAATGATCCAGAGAACCAGAGAGCAATATTCCCTCTCGCTTGTTCATCTTACAACACAGTACTTTCTCTATTCTCTTTACACAAAATATAAAATATACCAGAATATATAATATTTAAAAGTATGTAATATGTATAATATTTCGTAATTGTATTCTGTATTATAAAATCTATACATGTGATAATAGCTTAAAATTATTATAAACTTTATCTTTGTTATATACTACAATAATTATACAATTTATATTTTGGTTCTAATGTCTTACTTCTTATTTAGTTATATATCTTCTTCAAATGTACAATTCAATGCGTATCTTTGAAGCAACACACGAATTGGTATAATTATATGAGCACACGAACCAATCAGAATAGAGCTAATAAAAGACATATGTGTCATGGAACTTATAGTTTCCTTTTTGATAGATAAAAACAGTGATAAAGAGTATCGGAATGCGCATAGAATTTAAATTAGAATTAAATCAACAAAACAAATATAAAATTGATAATTATAAATGATTATGTACATATACAGCAACAAACACAATCAACATCATAAAATAGGCTTAGATTTTAGGTGCTGATTGTTATATTCTATCTAAATTCACTTAAGTATATGTAAATAGCTTCGGATATGCTCTTGGGTAGAAAGTATGTGAAGAAGTTGCATTTTCATAATTTACCAACTAAACATCCAGCAACTGGATGTTCTTACTTATGCATAGTTCTAGTTACCACAAAAGTTTAAGAAATATATTTTAGCACGACATATCGACAAACTCACTGCATATTCTTGTCACTTTGTGTTCACTCATCGCACACACGTAATTTAAACCTACTATTTAAGTATACATCAAAGAAATGAAAATATTACACATTCAAACAGTGTCTTTGGTTTCGAGTGATCATAGAATACGTGTTTTTAGCTAATACGAAGTCACGAAGAACAATTCAAGTTATAGCCATGGCGGCCTGGTCATGGAATCGTACTGCTGCCGTATGCTTAGAGCCGGATGGTATCCAGGTGCGGCATACGCGCCCGGCGGTAGCAGGCCCTGGTGCAGAACGCCCGCCTGCAAATACTGCAAGTACTGCGGCGAGTTGGAGTCCATCAATGGCGCCTGATGCGGCGGCATGAAGGGCGGCACGCCGGAAAGTGGATAGCTGGGCGGGCGGGGTTGCGGCGCGCCGATGAATGGATAACTAGCGGTTGATGGTGCAGATGCCGATGATGGGTTGCTGGCCTGATGGCCCCCGGGCACACGGTTGGATGGTGCTTTCTCAGAGTTTTCCGGCGTCGAGCGATGGTGCGCCGCAGCCGCAGCAGCCATGTAGTAATTCGACGGGCCTGTGCGGAAATCATCGAGAAAGTTGGGGTAGGCGTCCTTGTCGCCGTAGAGTCCAGGCGGCATCGGAAGGCCGGTCGTGCTGGGGCCGAAATTGAACGCGCTGCCTGGCACAACGCTGGCGGTTTTGAGTGAAATGGCACTGGGCTCCATCGATGATGTGGAGGTTTTCAAACCGGCATAGGATTGGAAGCCTTGTCCGGCGGCTGGGGTGGACTCATTATTAGTCGACGTATTACCTAAGGCAGATAAATGAGTTACACTTACATATTAGGCCCGATTTCCAGTTAGCGATTATTCGCAGAAAAACAGCGATTTTGCGGCTGAATGATTTCGACCAATCACAACCCAGTAAACACACATATAGATGGTATATGGTACATAAAATGTGCTTATATCATGTACATTAAACTAATGAACATTTCAATTAATGAAGTTTGTTATTATGCATACTTGTAACCTAAAAATTGCAACTTTGATGACCTCGTGTAACCAAACGAAGAGAGTTACAACATTTTTGTATTAAGATTTTCTTCTTGAAATTCCCCAAAGAAGAAAGTCACGTGTACAAAATCCGTTAATTTGTGGACACCTTGTATAGCTGGTACATTTCTGATACATCTTTTTGTTTACTGGGAAGCCATTCAAATAAAATCCCAGCTTTTCTGTGAATAATCGTTAACTTTAAAGGCCCCTTAATTCAATGGCAACAGCATGATACAGTTTGTCTGCTCGAAAAAGGGTTACTAAAAATGGGGATATTTTGCTTTGTTTTATTTTTAATTTGCCGGCTTGAACCTAAAGTCAAGCCAGGCCAGTGGCGTAGCAGCCAAGAAGCAGTTGACAAACTAACAGATAAAAATTTGACAACTGCATTGTTATTGAAAATCGTTTCCTTTTTCGAGCAGACACACTGTACATGTTTTTAGTGGCGCAACAATAAAAAATTACCGACAGCGTTTGCAACAGCTTTTGCTTTTAGCTCCAAAATGTTCCTCTTTCACTTGTTAATACAAATTAAAATAACTTCTGTCCGACACTCTCCACAACAGTTCCAAAATTGAAGCTTCATTCATCTTGAACGTAAATGTGCTTCACTTCTGGTTTGGCACTCATTATTTTCCTAATTAGAACATATCATAGATAATTGACAGACAATTCTACCAGGAAGCCAGCATGTTCCTCTCTTAGATGAGGCTGAACATTGCGTTCAACGTTTAAAGCCTAGTTTATGATGGCAGTAAGAGTAAGAATTAGAAACTATCGTAACCAACAAGGATAGCCTTCAAAACTATTGTTGGTAACTATCATGGCTGTCACTTCTTATTTTTACTCCTACGGGTTACTCAAAATAAACGCCGCAAACGAGGAGATGACATCTATTCAGGCTGTAAATACGACGTGGTTGGTATCGCTCACCGGAAATAATAAAATTCATCAATAATTTTAAATATCCTTCAGTTTGAGATTAAAATACAACGATGTCAAATTTCTTGCAAGATGTCTAAGCGTAAATATGCAAGCATTAAGGCGGTTGTACGGACTCGCGACTCCTTTTACCTGCGATTACTGGAAGCAATGGAAAAAATTATGAAAGTAGTCAAGTGACGACTTCCGTTTCAAACAAATGTTACCAACTGTTCCATGGCCAACCACCTCGTATTTACAGCCTGAATAGATAATAGTAGTAAATTTTATTTCAAGCATTGATCAAAAACGTTTGTTTTGGTTCTCAACTATGACGCATTTCTTCAATGCTTTGCAAATTCGGAAATGAACGTAAGTTAGTATAATTATACTGAAAATCTAACCCTACTATACAGGGTGTCCCATTAATCGCGTAATTCCTCTTGAGGTTTTATAGATGGCCTTGAAAAACTACATTTAGCGAAAAAAAGTTGGTAAATTGTTCTTCATGGCCGAGATACAGAGCAATAAAGTTTATTTGTCAACTTTGTTTGTAATTATTCTTTTGTTTTAATTTAGGCTGTAATTTCAAGATGATTTAAAAAATCATCAAAAATCAAAAATTTCAATTGGAATAGGTAACAAATTAAATAATCTTTCAATTAAAACTTAAATTAAAACAAAAGAATAATTACAAAGTTGAGATTAAAACTTCACCGCTCGGTATCTCGGCTATGAAGAACAATTTACCTACTCTTTTTTCACTCATTGGTACTTCTTTTAATGTCATCTATAAACCCTAAAGAGGAATTACGCCATTAATGGGACACCCTGTAGAATTAAATGATTAAACGTACTTGTTTGTTGCTGTTGTTGCGCTTGAGCAGCTGCAGCAGCGGCTGCCGCGGCTTTAGCAGCTTTGGTCATCCGCTTCTTCTTCGGCTTGGGTTCTGGTGCTGCGGCTGGCTGAGGCGCAGGCGCCTGCTGTTGCGCTGGCTGCGGCTGACTTTGAGACATCGGCACTTGCAGTTCCGTCATCTGCCTGTTATACATGTTCGGATGCGTTTGCACCCCATATGGCGGCATGGAACTGGCCTGCGAGAACATGGGCAGGGTAGACGCGCTCGTTGCACCAGGTTTGCCGGAAAACATGTGATGTGGCGGGAGGTTTTTGTCCGAATAGTAAGCTGGTGGTGGATTGCCCTGCAATCCGAGCATGCGGCTTTCCTCATTCGGATAACGTTCGACAATGTGCGACAAGCCCCTCAACGACAAGGACTGATCAATGTCCAGTTGCCCAGCAGAGCCATGATAAGTTGGTCGTTCCGTGCTCTGTCCAGTGGCAGATTGGGTCGATGGTGCTTTGTAGTTGTTGAGAGCATTGCATTCTCGGAAGCGTTGCTGCTGTTGCTGAAGCGCATCCGATTGCCCAGGGGCAGCAGGTGCTGCTTGTTTATATGCATGAGCACGCGATAGATGTAGGTTAATATCAGGGCCAGTGTATCCCATATTCGTATATTTCGACATATCCACTTTGCGAGATTCGTCAAGGGAGCCCATGCGCCCTGTTGCAGGTATATTCAGCGGTGGATATTGATGGCTTGCGTCGGTAGGATAATTGTACGTTGCAGGTGGGAACTGATTGACTGAATTTTGTTGCTGTGGCACTTGAGGGGGCGCTTGTTGGGCGGCATGAACTTGCGATGATAATCTTGGTTCGGGTATGTTTTGATGAATGTACTTTGGCGGATCGCGCGTTGGGTAACTCTGCGCGTTTAACGTCTCATCGTATGTCCTCTGCGTGCTTTGTTCAATTTCATTGTAGACACGCTTCTTTACCGGGTAGGAATTAGTAGCTTGTTGCAGTTTCGGCTCGTTGGTCCTAAAAGGCTCGACGTTTGGAGGTGCTTGCTGCCGGCCGTATTCCAATGTACTTCGGTACGTTCCGGCATCCAGCTGGGTCATTTGCTGGGAAGGCGATTGCACCTGCTGAGCGCCGTACATAAATTTATCCTGCGGTGTGGTGGCAACTTGTTGCGCTGGAAGCGTTTGCTGTGCAAGATGTTGCTGCGGCGACGGTTGTTGCGGTTGCAGCGGTGAGCGCGTTTGTGTTTGCCGTGCATACGCATCATGCACTTGTTGATTGACAGCCGGCGAATGCGGCTGCTGATAGTGCTGCATATCAATCGGCGATGGCTGACTCTGCACCTGCGGCGATAGCTGCTGACTCATGAGCGGCGATTGCGGCGGCTGTTGCTGCTGCGACACCGGCGAATTGGGATTCTTCGCCTGATATTGGTCCGTTAAAGGCTTGGTGGTGTCGTAATAGGAGGGTGCATTGGCTTCGGCATTGTAAGGCGGCGTCGGATTGCTTGATGAATAATTGTTCGGCTGATAGTACGGATTGTTGTACGAATAATTGGCATTCTGCGTCGTCGGCGGCGTGTACACGTGCTCCGAGTATTGTGTATAAGGCGATTGCGGATTGTCACGCGGGCTGCACGACTTGTCGGGGCTGCTCTTCGTAGAAACTGTGTCCTGGTAGAAGCCGACGCGTATTTGCCCATTGAACGATGCATCCGGCAGCGGTGATCGTAAACTGGGCGACGCCGCTGGACTCTTATGCAATGGCGACGGATACGGCGCTGGATACGCACCAATACGCTCGTCAATACCCACCCGAGGTGAATCCATATCTTGCGAGAACGATGATCGCTCCGACATACTGCTACCGGTACTGACCTTTCGTTGGCGCGCCGCTGGCTGCTCGTTCATCAGCGGACTGTCTGGATTCGGCGATGGATCCGGCAGAGCGACTTTGCGCGTCTCATCCTTCTTGTTCTCCATCGTTGTGTCCACGGTGACGGTCTTCTCCTCCTTTACGTCGGTTTTCTTGGTCGCCGATTGCATCTTTGGTCCGCCGAACGCTTTGAACCAGGCACTTAGGTTTGGGGTTGCAGTCCCCGGACTATTGTCTAACTTGGGCGAGTCGGCTTTCACCTCCACGCACTTCACGTCGTCTTTGTTGTCGTCCAACGGCGCCTTATCTTCCGACTTCTTATCCGCCTCACCTTCCTCATCCTTTTTGACATCGTTGTCGATAAATGTGTGTTTACCGAAACTGTCCAATACCGAACCGAGACTTAACTTAGGCGCACTGTCATCCGTTTTCACAATCAACGAATTTTTCGTATCTTTGATTTTCGACAGAGGGCCAAGGGGAAAGGTTTCCTCCTGTTTCGCGTCTTTATTTTGCACATTCGTTATTAAATTACCTTTGCTTTTGCCGGGTTGTAACCGATCAATTGTTCGTTGCACTTCCTTCCGCCTAAAGATCTTCGTCGGGTCTCTATTCATCGGGCGCTTCTTCGCATTTGAATTAGCATTCGATGTGCTGCTGTTTGAATTGCCATTATTCGAATGAATCGGCGTATCACCATCTTTGCGATTGGCAGCAGGGCCTTCCTTCTTCTTCTCCACATCAGACGATTTATTTGTGTTGTTGTCAAACTCGTCAATTCCAGAAAACGCCGACGGGGAATTGGTGCCGGAACTGAAACCCTCAAATTTCGGAGTGTCATCTAACCACTTGTTGATATCCTTGAGTGTTTGTTCAGTTGCCAGGGAGAGAGCATCAAACTTCTTGGAATTATTGGCGGAATTAGCAGCCTTTTTGAATTTTCCCTTCTTATCCGAGTGTACGCTATCCGCTGTGCTATTACCATCGTCAAATAGTTCTTTGGCTAACTTTTTCTTTCTATTTACAATAGTTTCCTTCTTCTTGACTGCATCCTTCTTGACGGCATCCTTCTTGGAATCAATACGAGCATCCTTCGGCTCATTGGGAAAATCAAAAACTTTCAAATCCTTTTCTTTTTCTACCTTTATCTTTGTGAGATCACTCTTTGCCTTTAACTTTTCAATTGTTTCGCGGAGTGTGTGATGTTTGTCCTTGGGTTTGATTGGATCACTTTTATCAGATGATTTGTCTTCTTTAAAAAGATCTTTCCATTTGTCATGCTTTGATTTAGGTTTGTCTTTTATGTCGTCTTTGGAAAGAGATGATTTTTTGTGTTTGGATGGCGAAACTTTTCGTGCAACTTCCGGACTGGAAGGTATCGACGATGGCGGTGGACTGCTGCTCCAACGATCCAAACTACGACTACGGCTTCGACTGATGCTCCTGCTTCTACTCCTACTTACACTTCTACTTCGACTTCGACTGACGCTTTGACGTCGACCCACGGAATGCTTACCCTTCTTGACTGGCTTCACTGCTTTCTTTGATTTCTTATCCTTAATATTTGATTCCTTGCTTTCGGTTTTCCTGGAGTTGTGTTTCTTTGGACTTTGACCACGTTGATGATCCTTTTTGCTAGGTTTTGATTCGACCTCCTTAGATTTTTTAGATTTGATCTTTTCCTTTTCTATTCGTTTATTTTTCTCCTCTACCTTGTTTTTCTTGTGCTCCTTTAAATCTTGCTTACGTAATTTCTCCTGTCGCTCATCCCGTTTACTCTTATGCTCTTCCAGAACGTCCGCCTTCCGTTTCTTTCCCTTCTTGGGACTCATGATCTCCCTGTACTCGACTTTCAGACGCTTGTTCTCGTTTTCCTTCTCCTTCTCTTTCTTCTCAGCCTTTAGTTTGTCCTTTTCGCGTTTCTCCTTCTTGTCGTCCTTGTCCTTTTCCTTCTTCTTTTTGTGCACTTTCACTTCATCATCATCATTGTCTTTAGCTTTAACTTTTATTTTTTTCTGTTCTGGACTTGCCGACTTTTTCTTCGCAACCGTTTCAGTGTGCTTCCGCTTTTTATGTTTGTCAAAATCGGAATATTCTACTGCGATTTCGTCGTCGGACGAGGTAACCTGATCGAGGTACCTTTCCACAGAACGATTGAAATATTCTAAAACAGTGTCAACCATCTCGGAATATTCTGAAACAAAAGATATGTTTTTTGTGTTAATCGAGTAGGCGAATCACTTGAAATCCAACGCACACACACTCCCAAATTAGGTATGTCTACACTACACTTGGACGATTTTCTTTCAATTTTCCATTTCAATTGTCAACAACAATCACGCAGAAGCCAATCTGCTTGAACCAATTTGTTACACTTGCTTGATAACCATGTAACCAAGCTTACAAAGGAAAATTGAAAGGAATTCGCAAAATCTGTGACAAAAGTGAATAAGTTTTATCTAGCTAAGGTGAAAAGTGGTGAGTTACACGTGTGTCGTTTGAGCGCGACCCAGTGCTGCGGATGAGCAAAAACACGAGGGCGGAGAGCACTTTCTATGCTCCTAAGCAGGGCACTCTGCTTTTTCTCCGCCCACCTAATTTCAATATAAAATAGATATCAGTTTTGCGAAACGGTTTCAAATCTGGCTTAGACGAAGTAGGTATCAACAATGTTTTGATTGGCAAATTTCTCTTGGTAGATTCTGTGCAGGCCCTAATTAGTGCTTATCAGGCGGAGTGAGCCACTGTTGAACCAGTAAAACAATTAAAGGCCCTGCAGGCTAAAAAACGCCGACTGATGGAGCAGCAGGCAAATGAAGCGCCGGTGTCAACAACGAGATAAGGATCAATAGGAATTCCTAATTGGTCCAAAGGCTTGCACAAATAGTACGTACGAGCTTGGATTCTACACATAAACAACAATAAGATCTCGTCCTATTGTGTTTTAGAACCAGTTACAATATGACTTGTTGATAACTTGTCATTGACGTTTTACTAACTGGATTCCTTAACAAGAGCTCCCAAAGTGAAGCCACTTCCGCCATTTCGACTTGAGGCAAAAATACATTGCAAAGAATGTGTATCCGCCATTTTAAGAGGCAGGGATAGGCAGATGTAGATGCAGATGCAATGGTTAACATTGAGCTGATGGACTGTCAGTTTGGTAACGGTAACGAATGAGATAGTGAATATGTCACTATCTCTTGCTCTTAAGTTAGCTCTTATGTGAGCTGAATGCAAACGGACCAACATAACCACACTATGAGGCATTCTAACATGACGTCATTGAAGGTTATTGTAGTCATAAAGGGTAATCAAAAGGTGACTTCAGAATTTGAATGATCTGAAGATCGAGTTTTAGATCATTGTAATGTGACGAAATATATTGTTTGTTTCCCATATATTATTTCGTCCCATTAGTATGATTTAAAACTCTTCTAATTATTCTAGTCCTGAAGCCACCTTTTGTTTATCCTTCACAACTCTAACCTCAATGTCACGTGATTAGAATGCCTTATTGTCAATTCGATTAGTGGCGTTTGAAAAGAGTGTTGTGTCCATATAAAATATATAAGTCACCATGGTAATATCAACGACTCTATTCATCGAACAAACTTTATAACCAGCTGTTTGCATCTAGGAACCTACTCGAAACTAAGGGCCATGAATTACACCGTAAAACCGGCCTCGCCTTAAAGCCATAGATAGCACTTTCGGTAAGTTACAAACAATTACAAGCAAAAGCAACGTCGAGTTTCAAGTTCCGGCATATTCCGAACTGGAAAACAGAGTCGTGCGTGTAAACAAATTTTGACTTGCCATTTGAATGATTTGGAGATACTATTTTGATCATTTTAATAGAATAGGAGAAAATGTGGAATACGAACAAAGTGAGATGTGTCATTAGAATGATCATAAAGGTCTCTAAATCGCTCTAAATGGCAAATTACAATTTGCTTACACCAACGACTCTAACCTCAATTTGATTGTTCTACTACGGGTTGTTTATGTAATAGAGGTATGACGTCACAAGTAACTACAGCCTACTCGGACCATTTCAGCTGCAAAGTTTGTTTGGATACGGTGCATTGTTGCCATTACAATCGTCTAATCAATGACGTCATACATCATACCCCTATTAAATGAACACCCTGTATGTCTGTGCATTGATACCGTTTTTAACAAAAGCCATAAGAAATCCTATATTTTAAATTAAACCTCTTCCCTAATGCAGTGATTATTTTACCAGAGTTACCTCACCACCTAAGAGTCATAACGTAGTTAATCATAAATATTACCGTTCTCAACGCCATTGTATAGTTTACAGTTATTGACAATGAGCTGAAAGTCGGTCCTGAATTTCGAAAATGTTTTGTAGTGCCCGTTTTCCAGCCGTTCCTCCATTTTCTGCAAGTCCATTGGCTTGCGGATGATGGAGTAATAATTAGGCGCGTACTCCTCCTCGACCGGATTGACAAACGGCCATGCGTCCTCGTGATCCTTGACGGCATCGAGTATTTTATGCAGGCCTACCTGCAGATCTTCCTCAGATTGACTAAAACTAAAGAGCCATTTTGGTAAGTTTAAGAGTATAAGCCATTTAAAGTAAAACGATGATGAACCAAATACTTACACTTGAGACGTTTTCATTTTCTTCTTGTGTGGATTTGAAACCGGCTCGATAAGTATCTGCCCAGTCGCCGACGCCAATGAGTTGTTCGTTTGTCGGCCGACTGGCTTGGAATCTTTGGATTTTGTTGGTGACACCGAACGGTCTACACGAAAATACCATAGATAATAAAATGCAAATTCAAAGTAAGTTATAGTTAGTATGTCACCTGCTGGTCCATCTTTTTGTTTGTGTTTCTTTTCCTTAGATTTGCCCATTTCATACCGACTTTCGGCGTGATCGTCAACTTGTTCAAAAGATTTCCGTTCAAGTCGTCGACTAATCTCGTGACGCTTAATATCCTCCCTTACAACATCGGTATAGTAATCTTCGCGGCCCAAAACGTTGTCTTCCTGCAAGCAAACGATTCCAATTAGGATAAATCAATATAAAGAGAAAGAGTATTTACTTTGGGTATACGTTTAGCTTTCAGCAAACGTTGACGCGCCAAGGTTTCCTTTTCGAGAAATAAGCGCGGTAGTTCCGGTATAAAATTCTTCTTCAAAGTTTTGTATAAAGATTGTTCAGCCTTGCACCCAGAGGCTTCGAATTTCTTAGCCAATTGTGACCAATCAGTTATTGTAAAGCAAACCACTTGCCAGATTGGTTTTGTTGACTTGGGGAAGTCTTCCCTGTAGAGTCTGGTCCCATAGAAATACCAATAGGCTGACTTCTTACCATCATAACCAATTGGTTCTACTCTAAGACTGTCCGCCTCCAAGTTTCTAAGCTCGTCCTCGACGTCCGGTGCGTCCAAACGAAATTCACACAAATTATAAAGTATCTCGACTTTGACGCGCAGTGGCAATAGTTCGAAATCAATGTCGGTGTTGAACGGATTCAGGATATCGTATTCTTCGCACTTCTTCCTGAATAATCGCCGCAAGAACATCTGATAATTGAAAAGGGAGATGTCATGTTCTTGCAGACAACCTTTCAGCAGCAAAACAATAAGTTCCTGTAACCATGATGGCTCCTCAGTGCCATCAGTCAATAAAGCCTCCTCAAGGTCCTACAACAAAGTGCCAATGTTAGTGCATAATCCCCAGTGTGCTATCTGAGTAAGTACATACTTCTATATCAAAATCAAGTAGTTTAAAAGCAGTACGAAACAAGGAGCAGAAGTGAGCAATACTTGGGACCTCCCACCATGACTGTATATCTACAAAATCGCACATTATCAGAACATTACAATGTGATCGCGGCGAGCAGCAAGGTGTACTTGATATACAACATAAAGTAATAATTAAACGCTAGTCAACAATAAACACACCTAGGATGCTAATGAAAGTTGGAAACATAACCTAGACTGTAATCAATACGCAAGTGACTTCTTCAAATCATGTTTAGTTCCATAATTACTATACAAATTGAATTTCCATACATTACGCTCTGAACACGGGGCCGCAATTATTCATTTATCGGTGCGGCAAACGCATCGCGTTCGGTAATTTTGCAAGGGGATTCGGTGCCTGTCAAAATAGCGCCTACAAGAATGGCATTTCCCCATTGGGAGCGTTTCATATTCCGGTGCACGAACGAGACGCCGTCGTCGTGTGCCTCACTAATTGCGCCGGGAAACCGCACTCGCAACGACTCAACCCATTGCCCTTAAAATCGAAAGGACGCCAGCGGACACTCGGCTGCGCGACGGCGGCGATGAACGATCCGTGCGGATTTCTCGCGATTCGCGGGACGATCGGGCTGGCGGAGTGAACGGAGCGACGTTCGTTGGCGCGCCGACGTTTGATGCCAACTGCCAACTGCGTTCCCGATTTTATTTGTACACAACGCGAACGCTCGCAAGCGCAATGCCAATGCTAACCCCCCAAACGCCTCTCTTCGTGCGGTGCGCTATCATAACGTCGCGTTCGTCGGCTTGCTGGCTTGCTTTAGCAGCGGAAGAAGCGGAAGTTGAACCGAGAGCGAGAACCCAACCGCTGTACCCCGCACCCCGCACAGTATAAACGAAAAGCGATCGTCTCGCTCATCGCCTGTTCGCCTCGTTCGTTACTCTACCGACTCAACCCAGCCAACTCGCGCTGTAGTCGCACTCGGTGCCAACCATCGACCAATTGCGAGGCAGTATTTTAAAATGGGTTACAGACTTTCGGTAAAGCGATTCCACAAAAACTTTCTTTTTAACACTTGTCTGCAAACATTTTCATGTACTCATCCAAACCGATATCACAAGCATCCCATGACTGCATCTTATATCGAATTTGGTTGCAAAATATAAATTATAAATAGATATTTAAATTCCCGGTTTTTGGAGGTGGAGTAGTGGCCTATTTTTGGACGATGACTTCCGCCATCGTCCGCCATTTTCTCCGCTTTTGGCAACGTCGCAGACGTTAAGCATTTTGTCGTTTGACAATTGACAGCGAAGAGCGAACCAGCGAACCGAACATAACCTACTTTGTTTTGTTGACAAACATGAGCGAATGTTCATTTTTCAATTTATTATTTAAAAGATAACGAAGATAATAATAAAACGGCATTAAGAATGTCGTCTTCAAAGCCAGAATTTCCACTAGAAGTTGTAAACGTGAATGGCCCCGCATATCTCAAGAATGCGCTCTTGAGTTGCACAGATCCATTGAAAGCAATTGAACAATTTCAAGTAAGTTTTGCACTAATTAAACACTTTTCAAACGAACTTAGCATTACACTACGTAGGATATAGACGTTAAATTTCATATTCTATCTGTGGTAGCCCAAAATAACGCTGCATGTTTAAAATTTTAGTTAACCAATGGCATACTTCTTCCATCACTTCGTCCAATGCTTCCCTTGCTAGATTTACATGGAGTTCGCCGTCTCGATTTTCACACATCAGTTGTTGAAGAACTGCGCGAGAAGCTCATCACACACATCAACGAAATTGGCGCAAAAACAGGCCCAGAACGCGATAAGAAACTCAATGAATTACTAGTGAAAAGCTTCCCGGTCGTAAAAGTAAAGTCACTTCGTCCGATTGTAATGTGCATTTTGCGGAATATCCCCACGATTGAGGATAAGTACCTCAAAGTATTAGTGCGAGATCGCGAGCTGTACGAAGATACCGATACGGAAGTGAAGCGACAAATTTGGAAGGATAATCAATCGCTTTTTGGCGATGAAGTATCGCCCTTATTAAGTCAGTACATCGCCGAAAAGGAAAACATCCTCTTTGATCATCAAAACAACACCACGCAATTCTTTGGACCGTCGCCCAAAGTACGCCGGCAAGGCGAGGTCGTACAAAAGTTGGCTCATATGATCGGAAACAGCGTTAAACTGTACGATATGGTGCTGCAATTTTTACGCACGTTGTTTTTGAGAACTAGAAATGTCCATTATTGCACTCTCCGCGCCGAACTGTTGATGGCGCTGCACGACTTGGAAGTGCAAGACATCATCTCGGTGGATCCGTGTCATAAATTCACGTGGTGTCTGGACGCGTGCATTCGCGAAAAGAACGTTGATATCAAACGCTCCAGGGAACTGCAGGGATTTCTAGACAATGTCAAGCGCGGCCAGGAGCAGGTTTTAGGAGATTTGTCAATGACGCTCTGCGATCCGTATGCGATTAACTTCCTCGCAACATCGGCGATTAAAATTCTCCAGATTTTGATCAACAACGACGGCATGCCGCGAGACAATCAAATTTTGATACTTTTGCTGCGCATGTTGGCGCTCGGTCTCTCCGCGTGGGTGATGATCGATTCGCAGGACTTCAAGGAGCCGAAGCTCGACTGTCAGATCGTGACGAAGTTCATTCCGGCGCTGATGTCGCTGATTGTGGACGATCAGGTGCGTTCGTTGTCTTCCAAACTGCCGCATGATGAGCGCGAAGCCGCCATTACTCTGATCGAACACACCGGTTCGGTTCCGGATGCAGTTGAGGCTTACATTCAGACGAGTCCCGTTGCGAGTATCCTCGCAATGTACTACACAATACACGTGGCGAGACTCAAGGATAAAGTTGGCCTTCTGCGAATACTCACGATTCTCGCAAATTGCAAGGAGGATCGCGCGTTTGAAGATCCCTTCCTACATTCGCTGGTGCATCTATTGATACACATGCCGGAGGAATTCACCGCGCCGGCGTTCTGCACCGGCTTGTTCGACGAATTCTTCTTCGCCGGCCTCCAACGCGACAACGTCACGAGGCACTTGCTCAAGCTATTGTGGTATATTTATCCGAAACTGCCCCTCAATCGCACGCAGACGCTGATCAAGGCGCTGCAACCAACTCATCAACATGGAGAGAAGGTGCACGTTCTGTACCAATCGTTGCAGGAGAAGATTAACACACAGCAGCAGGAGGAAAGCACTCCGGATCTGGATATTGATGTTAATTCGCCTTTGATGAATGTGCCCACGCCAGCGCCTTATCACCAGACGATTTAAATCGGTGTTTGATTGTGGCTTGTTAATAATATAATAAGAAGTTGTAACATTATACAGTGTTATTTTTTAATGTATCCATTACACTATCACACAACTTTTGGATGTTGATTCATTATATTCATGAAAATCTTTGACCTTTCTAACTGCACGTGTGTAAAGGGGGATCATATCTCGTCTCTCTTTCACTCAACACCGCTGTAGTTTGAATCGCCAAAAATGTCCATGAATATAGTGAATAGACTATGACTACCATCTTAGTTTTTAGGGTTCCATTTCAGAACAACAAACCCCTTATTAAGATCTGTCACAGCTGTTTTTCTCAGAAACTATGCAACTTGTTGACGATCATAGGTTTCACTACATTTTTTTTTAAATGGCGGGTTTGAGAGGTGTTTGAAAATGTTCATTTTTGTTTTTAACATTTTCTTAAATAGGTCTGCGGACAACAACTTTTTTTTTCAAAATTTTAAACATAATTCATGATTTTATGATGAAAAATAGGCGAAAAATTACCAATTTCTTGCATTCCTTACTCATTTTGGATTTTAAATTCGCGCTTTCTGGAACGGAACCAATCGTGTGCGAGTCAAACACCATGCAATCGGGCATTTCTGAACAGAGGAAATGTTGAAATGAAAGAATAAAACAACAAAGTTCATGTGGTACGTTTTGAAATTCCGCCAAAGTAATAGGACAAAACGATGAAGTTTATTTCGTTATTTGTTTATTTAACAGACGTCGTATCGCTTAGCTCCCATGCTCTAAACTTAAAACTGAATGAATAAAATCATCAAAAGTGAAGATCAGAGCTTACAACTTCCTAACTTTAGCTAAGAAGCATGGTTAAGTTATTCACCTCTCTAAACTTACCGTTGGTGGCGCCACTTTGACATAACCAAACTAGTCTGGAAACGAATCAAACAAATCTCAGCCGTGTGTTCTAGTCACGTGGTCAAACACGAATTTTAGGTTGGAGTGGTGGAAGGCAATCAAAAAACCTACCTGATAAGTTTCACCTATCATGGTATAAGCGATTGCATGACAAGAAAGTGTTATAATGCAAATTTGAAAACAGTAGCCAGCTCAGCTCCTACTGAGCAATTAAACATTATAATTTGTTTGAAAATTTGGAGGTTGTAGTGGTGGAAGACACACAAAAATTGTGACGTCACATAAGATCCATCTATAGTAGGGAAAGCGGCACTTTACGGATGACTGCAGGAGTTTGTAGGGCGAGCCGGAGGCTTTCACTACGTGTCGCACATACTATTTTTCCGCCGATCGCTCAGAAGTGCCATTATCATTTTAAAATATTTATTAGCGCGAGAGCGCCACCTACTGACGAATGTATAAAATTAGCAGCGGCCCCATATCGCAACGATTTCCGTATTACCTGTATGTAAAAGTGAAACTTTTTCGGCTCAAATCGATGCCGGAATATGGCACTTTTCGGGCGATCGGCGGAAAAATATATTTATCTGCTCCCATAGTCGAAAACAATGCTTTCCAATCAATATGGTGGCTTTGAAAACAGTGCATTTCATATCAATTGAATTGAAAGTGTTTTCCACTTATATACCCTTCATATATAAGTGGAAAACATGTCATGTATATAAATGGAAAACTCCTGTCGCACGGCGGAAGCCTGTCAAGCGTCAAACAGCTGTCATTGACATCAAAACCTCAAAATATTG
>JARJDQ010007443.1:0-15670 GCA_030264215.1 Geostiba sp. GC000077 | reverse complement strand
GCTGCAATCCTCATCCTCGTCCTCATCAGCTCCATCCGCATTGCATCATAAATAATACCAAATTATTATTTTAGTGCGCGTGACACGAAAAGGCCGACCTTTCAGCGTGCTCATCAATTGCACACGTTTGCATCATGTGTATATTCATTTATTCATAATAAAACTGCATAGAAGCAGCATTTTTGAGCGAGCTATATCAATTTGTTCTAAATCGAAATCGTGATGGTGTGATGGCGATGATGATGACGAGTGACGCACATTGGCACATTGGCGAAGCACGTGCACTCCAATATGCTTTCCAATGATTTTAATTTTTGGTAAGTGATGAGGTGATGACTGATGAGGTGTGATGACAAGCCGACTTCGATTTGATGGCAAAATCTGAGGAGACAAAAGCATTGCAAAAAATGATGAAATATTGAGCCAACCAAGTCAAACCGGATGTCGATATCCGGCTCGAAATCAATTGTTCATACTGCATACTATTTCGAAAATTTCACAACTTTATCCAAATCACGGTCCGTCCATGTTCCCTCTCGGAGTAAAATGTTAAAGCCACGATCATTCCATCTATCCACCCATGAACGCGGTCGCTATTCAGCATGTTTATGGTTGGATTAATTTGATCGTCTAAGATGGGCTTTAAACTGTCTATGGATGATTAGTTTCAATTATTTTTTATTCTACCTGTTAGATTCTGGTAGGATGACTTAGAATCCAAGTCGTCTTCAGACGATTTTCTTGGACTGAAGAGAATAAACTAATCGTCTAGAGTCTAGATCCTACTTTACTTTTTAACGTGGAACACGATTTACCAAGTCGGTAGGGTCACATTCTAAGAAACTTACTCTATACCTAAAATGTTATTTGCCTCTCACCCCTAGTCTTATGGCACATATAGCGCATTCTCTCTCTGGCGCATGATACATTTCTGCTTGCTGCTGGCATATTGGACTCAATTTTGCACAGAAACAGTGTAGTCAAGAGTGAATGAATATCCAATATGCCAGTACAAGATGCCAGTATTAGACGTGACCAGTAGTAACCGATCGCCGCTTTCAAGCGGCGGCCGGCGACACTCGACGATATTGTTTTGTTTCTCATGACCGACTGGATTTCACCGTAAACAAGAGCATCGGCGTGCTCTATACTCGGACACGCGGACTACGCACACGTACAAATACGGCGCGCTACACGTACACCGCGCACCACATACGCAACACTCGCGAGCGCGTCTATGCCACGCGCTTCTCAACACACGTGTGTTCCACGCTTAACACGCGGGTGCATCGGAGACATGCCCTACTGATTTTTTTCTTCTTTTTTCTCTCTTATAACTATTTTGCAGATTGCATGTGATTTCATTGCTTTATGGGGGCTTTCACCAAGGCAACAATCTTGAGTAATATTCTTGATCTTGTCTTGAAAAAAAAATCAAGAAATATATTTTATTCTTACTTGGTACATTCTTGGCCTTTCAATCTTGTCTTAAGTAAAAATCTTGAAAAATCTTGTTCTTGAAATCTAGAATTTCGAGATTCTCGTAATATCCTATTTGTCGTACAAACGATTACACATGTTGGTTTAACTTAATAGATCAACAACATGGTTTTGCTTTTACTCCTTTTATTCCTGTTTATCTCCCTGGGATCCTTTTATGATCCTTCGCACTCTTTGTTGGTTGTTAAGGAGGGGTGGAAAGTTTTCCACTGTGCTGAAAATCACGGAATACTGGACGTAATTGAATTTTATTCGCCATTCCATGTCTGCGCTCTGCGGTGGCAAATTATACTTGATTATCACTTTAAATATTTATATGAATTGTTCATGTTTTGAAACTATGTATGCGCCGACCGCGAGTTGGAAAAATTCATCGCATCAAAAATTCAACGCGCCGGCCAACGGGTGCATGGCTTGTTACCATATCAACGCGCACGGTGCAATCGAAAAGTTTCGCCGGCGGTAATAGTTTTCGAAATATGTGAAAATTGTATGCATTCCAACC
This sequence comes from Geostiba sp. GC000077, assembly GCA_030264215.1. NCBI lineage: Eukaryota > Metazoa > Arthropoda > Insecta > Coleoptera > Staphylinidae > Geostiba > Geostiba sp. GC000077. The sequence continues at coordinate 13,665 of JARJDQ010007443.1, read as the reverse complement.
CAGAGCGCCGAACGCAAAACAAAGAAGCGTACGCTGCCCAGCGAACCAAACTGAAATCATTCACGAGCTCACGACTGAACCTGTAAACCTCACCACCCCCGCACGTCTAGTCGGTCGTTCGCGGTTGGCATTGCTGAAATAATTACGAAAACATATAATAACTATCCGTATTCCCGTATTCGACCCCAGTCGTTATAAAAGCCCTTGTGCGCTGAGTGCGGAGAAATTTACAATTACCACCCTCTGCATCGCTCGCGAATTTCACCAATTTTCCTGTATCATTATCTAAAACTCGGCATATTTTGAGTTGGATATAATTTTGATGGATATTACAACTTGATGTTCTAGGTCTATGGAATGCTCGATGCCAACCTGGAAAAGTAGAGTATGCTAGTTATTTAGTTATTTCATTAGCAAACGATTTAATTGGTAATAAATGGTAATTGGCAGCTTATTCGAGAATTTACTAATTAATGTTTAATCTCATATTGCAGCAATAAAATAAACCCCATACTCTCAGTATGAATAAAAAGACATAATAAATTGTATTGAAGCAGAGCGTTTCATATTTCAAAAGATTCCTCATCTCTTTGTGTCCCTGTCTCCATATTGCACTGAGCACGCAACAACAATAATTCTTAAAAGTGTCGACGTCCTGCAGCGTCCAAACTCAACCTGGAACCTGCGTCGAAATTATTATCATTATCTTCCACACCATGCCACCGACCGCATGAACTGAACTGAACTTGTGTGAACTGAAGAGCTCTACAAGACCTTATTTCGAATTCTTCACTTTGCTGTTCACACTTCACGCCTTGTTAAAGACACTGAAATTAGACAAACAGCAATATTTGTTTAGTCTCTTATGGTATTACCCCCTATGGTGAAGAACACAGAGCAAAATGATTTGTTTATTTCGAGAGGTAATAAAAAATTAGTTGCACCTCACAATGGGGGGACAATATGCACCTGTTTCCACAGTTTTTCATCCTTCATGCTCGCCATGCCCGTCGATTACCCCCGGGGGTGGGCGCCTATCGTCGCCGTCACCGTATCGAACGCTATCGTCCTACCCAATCGTTAAACATTAATCATCCATTGTTGGCGTTTTCAACGAGCAATCGAAGGGTGGAATGTGGAAAATGCAGCAAAGTTAGAAAAACAACGGACTTTTGAGTGTAACAACAACATGTCGAATAATTAAACATAAAATGGACATTGACTATTGAGACGGTCCTTTGCACCACATAATGGTGGACATATGTGAAGAAAAGACCAAAATAGAAAAACAACATTTACAACATTGCCCAGCGGGAAAACTACGACATGTATAGTCGTGTTGTCAATTATGAATGGCATTATGATCGTGTGCGCAGGCATGCGATCCGGAATTACGCATTAAATATTTATCGGCTGCTCCCTGCTCGAGGGGTGCTAGACTTGCTCTAATGGCGATGGCGCATACAGTATGTTCCTGCCGCGCAAGACGCAACACAAGCACGTTTAGGAAAATGATGGTGTCGGCGGTTTTACTCATGGAGCAATATCTCGAAGCGTGCAGTGCGCTAATAAAATATTTTAATGCAGAATTATGACGTTTATCCACATGCGCACGAAACGCACGCCCGATAAATTTACTGCTCCTTCTTCGTTCCTTCGCATTCCGTTCAGCATTCACGGTTCACCAAGAACGTTTTTTTAATGTTAATGCGCTCATTTTTGTTATCTGTATCAGTCCTGCATTTATATACCTCATGCTCACATTAATATTTATTCGTCTGCGCAGTCCTATTTCATACAGGCTGATAAAATGCATATTTTTGGCCTCATAGGAAAAGATATCATGTAGAATGGTTGGATGTTGGACATGTTAATGTAACCAGCGGTATATTGGTGTGTTATCATACCATGGGATAGGACAAAGTGGAAAACGACGTTTCGAATGTGTACGCATGCAAATACGCTTGCGTTTTAATAGATTTACCCTTAAGCTAGCCATAATCCGAATGGCTTAAAGCAGGACACCCTCCATTACACATTGTGTCATTCCAGCGCAATCTAGTAAAAATTATTACTTTCTAGCATGGCATGGCACATGTAGAGTTGATAAAGTGTTCAACGCAGTCAATAATTTAATCGTACTTTTTTTTTATATAGTAGTAGTCTAATCGTACACAAGTAGGAAAAGTTGTACTCTTACTACTAGGGTTTCACACCATGACAATAATATTGGTCCAATTCTTGACCTTGCCATGAAAAAATCACGAAATGTTTGGCTTGGTCTTTCAATCTTGTCTTGAAGTAGAAAATCTTGAAAAATCTTGATCTTGAAAAAATCTTGCAAAATCTGGACCTAACTGACTCGATCTTGAGAAAAGCTCCAGAAAATAATTTGTCACTTCTTATCTTGAATCTTGAATTTCGAGATTTTCGTGAAACAGGCAGAGCTTAAAACTGAATCATTATCTCCCTAGAGCAGTAAAACTCACTTTTGAAGAGAAAGGAGGTGAAAAATCCTTTTTTTGTAGAATATCTTGATTTCTTCTATTTTTATTCTTTGGCTCCTGCTGGTGACTAAATCAAAAAGTGCTAAACACAAACCTAAACGCAAAGGGAGAAAAAGATCAGTGATGCTTAAAGCCTTAAAGACATGACAAAACATATCTCAAAGTGCAATCTGTTCCTGTTTATGTCCACCCATCCACCGTTCGTGCGCTATGGCGTGGTGTGTGGCAACATCGTAAAAATTAAAAGCGTCACAAAATATAAATGACACCGCCTATATTGTGGTGGCAGCGCCATGCGGACATGGAAATAAACAATTAAGATCCCCACACTCTTTGTGTCGCGGACTAACAATAAAAGGCAGTTTTCGGTAATAGCTGCAGAGTCAGCTTTCGCTAATCCGCACGATTGTGCGAGGAGGGCGACCGCAACGACTGCGTCGAGCGTCGAGCGTGAGGGCGGTGGCGGCGGTGGCGGCGGCGGATTATCCCTCATAAGTGCGCCGGTTCAGCACACACGGAATGTGATAATTGCAAGTATGCCGCCCCCATATACGAATCCAGCACAGAGCACGAAAACCAAAAGGATCCATTTTGTGGGCTCCTTAAATTTTACAACATTTTCTAAATACAAAACAAAGCAAACAATTTGTTACACGTTTAGTCGTACTGTGCGTGTGACTTTTGTACCTAATTGACTGACAGTATCTCCAGTGGTTTTATTAATTATCCTGTCGCATTCGCCGATAAGCGATGTGGTACGGATTGATGCATCGGATTTAGTTACGCCGCCGCCGGCTCCTTCGCCACAGACTGCTTGGTTAAAAATAGCGCCCCATGAACACGCTACTTAAGACAACAGACGCACTTGTTTCGAAACGTCGAAAGAATTAATGGTTCCTTTAACTTTATGACCTTTACATAGATTTCACTGTGTAATACCTCAAATATACGTCGGCTGCTCTCTTCATTCTCCAAGCACATTATTTTCAAAGCAAACACCAAAACCACGCCGTCCGCCGAATAAATATGATCGAACGCTAAATTTAGAGAAAAAAGCGTCCGTTTGATCTTTTTCAGTGTAGTTTTTAGCGTCAGTTCGTAGTACCAGAAGGACGATATTTATTTTAATCGTTAATCGCATGGCTTTTGCTTTGTGCCGCTGCTTTTTATAAAAATAAAAGATTTGCGCACAAAATGATTTTTTAATACGTTTATACTTGATACAGGAAAAAGTTAATTTCGCTGGCGTATTGTGTGAACACTGCAGCTGTTGCCAACGATTTTTAATCCTAATCGCATGGTTGATGCCTCGACTGCCGGGGCTGATCTCCGCGTGGTTTCAATCGCCACTGGGGTGGCTTAAGGTATTAGACGCGAGGAGCCGCGAGGGGGGTCGGCAATGGCGCGCATATCAAATGCGGTGTGCTCCTGGCTTCATGGTGACTCACTGTGCGTCTCGCCGCAGGAGCAACAGCAAGTAGCAAATAGTATTCATTGCGTGCGCGGTTCGCACAAAGCCCCCAGGTCGGAGATGAACCACCCTCCACCCTCCTCGGTACAACACAACAGGTTCACGTTCGAATTTGGTAGCACAGGACCTCCTGCCGTTTTGATCTGATTGTCCTCGGTGTTTATATGATATACCAGTGGTGCAACCCCCGAACATACCAATTACCTCTAACGAACTTATCGATTTTTTTTTTGCTTTCTAGCGCAGCAGAGGACTTCAATCAGTTTCATTGTCGAAACCTATTTAATTTAGTTTTTGGCTTGGGGAGGTGATGACTTCTTTTATGTTTTTTATTTTAAATAAAAAGAATGGTTACTCTGCTGATTGATACATATACAAGTTGATGATGCTGTTTGATTGAGTACTAGTAAGTAGTAAGCAATATTATCAAATGTATCACCCTTGGAACTGTGCACTTGGAATGCCGAGATGTTTCATTATAGTTTACCAACCTTTAGAGCTAATCAACCTTTCAATTTCTAATTTCATAGTGAGACAATACCCAATCATTGTAAAAGTGTATTGGTAAGTGAAAAATCACTTTAAACAAAACTGCATACTAGCAGTAGTAATACGCCAGTCATATTTTTGCCATTGATTGTGGTACAAAGCTGAAATAAGCTAGACACGGAAAACATCTCTTAACATCATCTTAACATCATCTTAACCTCATGCCGCATAGACGAAGTTGGAGTTGACAGATGACAATTGACAACTGACAGAGCCGTTGCATACCGTTAGAGGTCACGTTCGAGGATTTCTCGTTCTGCACCCTATCTCTGTGGCTCTACCGGTCTAGTTAGTACTTTTAAGTAAAAATACAAAACGCTAAATTACGGCCGTGCTTAACGCACAGCCAACCTTAACGTTTCGTTTTTGGGTGGCTTTTTGAATGTGTGCCTTGAAGTGAGCAGCAAAGTTGAGTCAGTTAGGCAACAAAACGCGGAATGTAATGAAAGCACCCATTCAGTTATGTCAAGCAGTTGTTGGCAAGGCATTTGCTTCCAGGTATGAATTCCATAACGACCTTTATATCGCATATGCTGGCAGAGCATCAGCAGAGTTTGCGACTTGCACGAGGGCGGATTTAATTAGAAAATTCCGTGCTCCCGGTGTGTATGCTCTCCTTGGGTGCTTCATTCATGTTCGCTTCCTCTGCCCTTCCGCGGAGGTGATGCCTTCGCGCGTACGATGTTCGCAGCAGTGTTGTTAATACCCTGTCTTTGTCAATCAAATTCTACACGTTCCCTACCCTCCCACCAAGCACGACGCGACATCTATATGTAGTACTTATGCACGTAGAGATATTTTTATGATGGGGGGTGTGCAGTCTTGCACCGTCGCACCTATCTATAACGAACCGAACACTTCACTTTGTGGAAAATGCGAGGGGTGTTTATTATGGTGAAAATTTCATCGACGCTGACGAGGTGCAGGACAGGGGTGATAACAAACAATTCTGATGCATTGGGAGAAGAACAAAATTTCGCTCTTCAGATCTGTCTCCTTCTCATCGACCTAGGGTTTCCTACGGTTTCACGAGAATCTGGAAATTCTAGACCACCACGTATACCAAGCCAAAAACAAAATATATTTCTTGATTTTTTTCAAGAGAAGATCAAGATTTATACTCAAGACCAATATTTTTGTTTTGGTAAAACCCTATACTCATCGCCTTTTTGATTCGCTTTCGCTTGTTCACTTGAAAATTTAAAGCCCACGTCATGCCATGGACAAGTTGAGAATTACGGTAGCAACTACCTTAACTAGTTGCTCTCATAAACAATGCGCCGGCCGATTATATATTCCCCTATAATCCTGTAATGGAAAATACGGCGCACGTCAAAATGGTTAATCCACGAAAATTTACATCATCACGATCGCGGCCGGCTGATAAAGAACAACAATGACTTCCCGATTCCCGCCATGCTGACCAAAGCTCCAAGCTGCAAGCATTTCCAAGCCACAAACGAGACATCCTTATTCGAATTTATCACCGCGTGCATTATACTCATAACGCATTATACGCACATAAATATTAAGCGTTCGAGTAAATATTTCAAGCGCAAGTCGTCCGAGTTGGGTTCGAGTTGTCCGAGAAGATCTTCTCGGGTCCCTCACGTAGAACAACAGCCTGCAGCAAGGACTAAAAACTGAGGTTGAATCTTCTGCGCTATATACCTACAAAGTATACGATCTACAGTGTCCATGAGTCGTTTTGTGTTGGTGTGTTGGACTTTTAGGAGCAGTAGTGTTATTATTTATATAAACCCTTTTCAAAATTCATACGTTTCACTGTCAGACAATGAACGTAGCCAGGGCCATAGCTCGTAGGTTTAATCCTTTAAGTACACAGTGGCTGACGAACTAACTCTTCATACAGAATGTTCGTACTTCGTAGTTCACATGTTCGTTGTTCCGTTGTTCCAGAGCATTCAACATTGGAATTGTTTGGAGGTGTTTGCTCACTCGGTGTACGCCCGGTCGCACACCACTTTTCGGATGTAAACACTCGATTTTAGCAGCTGTGAGATGCATTACCAAGCCTTTTGCGGCGCTGTGTTATTATTGCATTGAGAGCAAGTACTTGTGCCCTATACAAATAGATCAAGTGCTCCAAGAATACCTAATTCTCCTGGAACAACTCGAAATTTTGCGTGTGCAGAGGACAGAGGTAGAAGAAAAGAAATGGTTGCTCTGTGTTCTGTGCAAAAACATATTTTCATAGGATCAAGAACAACATTCTGACGGAGCACATGTGAATAGAAGAGAATCGCGGAGAATACAGAATTGAATATCGCTAAAAATGTGTAAGCTCTGTTCTCTATAAGCCTCTTAGCTGATTCAGGTAAAGTACCCAGGGCTAGGCTCACGTCAGATGCTCAGCATTATCTGATATAAATAAGGATACCTGCCAATTGATATTTATTCATATTTCAACATCTCAATAAGCACACAAATCAGCAGTCATGGAGCACATGCTTTTAAATCCCAAATCCCATTCAAACATCAGTCAAATACGTTGGGATGTGAAAGCTCAATTCTCAATTGTGTTGCTGAACAGCTCAACAATAAAGAATCCGGCCGTATTAATTGGCATCTCGCGTTGCGGCATTGAATTAATGGCGAATCTTTAGTTAATTATTAGCCACAGCCACACGAATGCTCAACATTAGCGAAACACTTTGCTTGCCAGCGGCGCGGCGTTAATGATGCACTTTAATCTCTTTCGCTTATTGTCTTCCTGTTCATTATTCCTCCTCACTGTTGCAATTAATTTTAATAAAGGAACATCAGCATTATGTAATGAGATTTTCCTGTGCGTATTTTTTTGCGTTGCACGTTCATTAATCACTGAGTGAAATCGCAGAACAAAACGAACGTGATTTAGTCGACATGTCCACATGTCCACAAAATAGTGCTTTTTATTGCTCACCGAGGGTTGTTTAAACATTGAACGGAATGACGGAAAAGGCAAACATCAGGAAAGTGGAAGGTGGAAGGGGAAGGCAACTTCGTTCTCCCTCTCCGAGTCTCCGGTTTTAATACCTCGTTGACAGCGGACACCGAAAGGCTTTATTCGCTACTCGCGTCCGGTCCGGCTGACCTGCTTAAAAATTAATTGTTTTCTGCATTTTGTATCAACCTGCGGCCTGCGAGGCAGCCATTTTGTGCTTTACCTGGGCTGGTTGGGCTGGATGTGCCTATTTGCTGCGGGTACTAAATTAGGTCGTTAAAGTTGGGTAATTTCGGGATTATATGAGATGGTAAATAATTTCGCACGGATTTAATAACGCGCTTCGTTTGACGCTGTTGCCTTTTGCGCATTGTCGCGTCTGCTCCCTCCTCCACTCTTCCCTCTTCCTTCCTGTGGCAAAGCTCAGGTGGAGCTGAAAGACTTTGCGACTTGCCGAAATATTATTTATCTTTCACGGTGTGAGTAGGAACTACAATTAAACAAATCTGTGTAAAGTGTAATTTAGTAACTAAACGTGTGTAACCTTACAATTGTAGTCGAATAGATTAGTTAGTATCAATACAGTTTTTTACTAAATGGCAAGCCAAGGAATGACTCCACAAAATTAGTAGCGATATCTGTACGAGGCTTTACTGCTTGTGTTGGCTTGGTGTTTGCTTGTGTGTTTGCATTAGTTTTAGGTCCGCGTCCGGATCTCCGGGTCGAAGTTAACCCCCCCAAATGCTGGCTGGTGGTGGTTATAATGAGGGCGCTATTCTCTAATTTTAATTTCATAAGTTTCGGTCGCGCGCACGCCTAATTAATCATTCAAGGAGCGGAGGAGGCTCTGGGATTTAATTAAACCAGAAGTAGCTTGTTCGTGATGGCGAATATCCGCGGCGGCGGCGCCACTCGAAGTATTCCTAGCTGCCGCTGCCGCCACCACCGCCGCGCCAACTAAAGCTTAGTCAACTAAAGCAGGAGACACTCAGTCTGTCGGGTTATAGTTATGTCGCCTACATGCACGCTCGCTGTGTGCCGAAGAACATTAGGAAACTGCCGCCTCGCCGCCCCGCCGCCGAAGATGATGATGACGAGAGGGGGAACGTCGCCGCCACCACTGAAGTCGCAGTCCTTTCCCCTTTCCTTACATCACCGACTTTATTCATATCGCTGCCTCACCACTAGTAATAGACGGTAGATGGTATAGTATACGAATCGGTGAAGTTGCCCAAAGGTGGCGGCAGAAAATGGGGTGAAAACAGGAGGGGAGAAAAACAAATCGGGGAGTATAAATTTCGAATTTAAAAGTCTACAATTCAAATGTTATATCTATCCACAGCAGCAAGATACGAGCGCAGTGATAAAATAAACTTTTAAATGTCTACCTGTATACCGTGTGGAAAAGGTGCGGTGGCGAAACAATTCCACCGTCGTCGCGTGACTCCCGCCAATGAAAGCGACGCGAAATCGATGGCACCGGGGTGGCAGTGCGTTAAATACTTCAAAACCCATTAACATATTTATTGCTTAATTCGCACGTCGCCCGAAAGAGCTTTTTATTTGCACAGAGTGCAAAATTTCAAATCCCCCAGCGGCCGGCGTGTCGGAAGCTTTGCTTTTTTTCTGTTTTGGGGAAAGCTCCAACTGGAGTGATGGCCGACGGGACGTACAATTTTAACGAATTAACTATACGCTAACTAATCAGTAATAAAAGCAGTCGCCATTTCTTCTACATGTTAAACGTACTACAACTAAACTGTTTTTGATCAAGGGAACGACTTTTGGTTGAATATAACTTTGAAAGCAGTGCCGGCTTTCAATATTTTTTTATTCTCAAATTAAAAAAACGATATTTCTATTCGACATTGTCCATACTTTATGAGAAATATGTCTAATATTAATTAGTCCTACCCTGACTTCATACTATAATGCCATGATGCATTTTCGCTAACAGACTCGAGCTGGCAAATTTGGGAACTGAGGTTATATCAATGCTTGAACGGATTGCAAATTTTATTTGATGCTTTTCTTGCTTACAATCTTACAAATTCAATTAAACGTGTTTAAATAACGTGAAATTGTGGATAATCGAAAGAACTTGTTTACAAACTGGCCTAGTTGCCATTTGGAATGGGATCTAGAGAACATTTGCCTTGAACGTAAGTCAAACATACTGTTTCATTTTGTGTACATTATCATGACTGATTCTTAGTTGTAGATAGGCAAAACCTATTAAAATTGGCTTCAATAATGAAGATGCGTCTGAGATGCAATCTGGACATAATCTAACAAATTTTCAATTATACTTTTTTGTATAATAAACTGATTTAAAGAAAGATAGTATCTTCCTATTTTTTCTTCATGATGTCAAGTCAAGTACTGCCAAGTACTGATTTCTGGCCGAATTACTTCAGTATTAAAATATTAATTAGGATACAAGTACTTTGTCAGTCCTAAAACTGCTCTCCCAAAGACAAAAATGAATCTGGAAATGATTGGCGAAAAAGGCATCATGGTGTGTGTGGTTATACCTACTCATCAATAGATGGCGCCACTTTGAAGTGATTATTTTAAATTTTTTTAGCAGGTGTGAGGTTGATTGAACTGGCCAGTGTTCCGAAACCTATATTTAGGGTGCACACTGCAACTATACAGGTGATGCTGACTATGCTGACATTGTTGACAGGCCGATAACGGGCTGAGCATCCAGGAGGTCGTCCCGACCTGCCACGCCACGCCAGACACGAACCGTCCTGCAGATTTAGCGCCTGGGTCGTGCAACTGATGCGCCATTTTGCATTATTTACACACTTCTTAAGTTTACCGACCTGGCAGTCACGTGATGCGCATTGTCTCAGCGCCTGCAGGCCTGCAGGTTGCAAGATAACGCCGTGGACCGGTTGCAGACAATTTGCACACTTTGTACGCGCGAAGGGCCCCAGTAATTTTGAATCGAAACTAAATTATAATGAGGCGCGAGCGTGTTTTTAAAGATAATCGCTGTGAGTAAAAAATGCGGAATTGCGGACGAGAAACGAGTTTAGCGCGCGTGTTGTGTTGTTTACGAAGACCCGGCTATCTTTTTGTGGGATGTCGAACCTCGAACGGTTTTGTACTGGGACCTTAATCCCTTCACGCCACGAAGACTCCGGCCGGCTCGCTCGCAACTTGTTGTAATTAATGTGAACATGGCAATTAAACTTTTCCCGCCGTCCGGCGCGGCGGTCCAGCGTTCTGTGTGTATGCAATCGTTCGCCCACGTGCAACACTCGGCAGGAAAATTGCCTGCTCTGAGACCTGGCAGAACTCATGAAAAGGAGATAAAACTGCGCTCGCCGCTCGCGCAAAAAATTGTTGCCATATCTTATTCTTACCTCCTATTTTATTCATCTCTCCTTGGTCCTTGACAGTCGCGCACAGTGGAGGAGTGAGGCTTGATTCGCAGGATGGCGGAAAGAAGCACCAAGCACGGATTTTATTTATAAGTATGCATATGCGAGGAGTGCGGAGAGAGGACTGAGGAGATGGTGAATTTAGAAGGTTGAGTGAAATACTCATGGGTGATGCCTCCTTCTATTCTTACGCAAGGAGCACGAATATGCCAAGAGAGTTTTGAAGAAGTAAAGCACTGAATACGCACTTGTAGGAATAGGAGCCATCAGCAAAGATATACTAAAGGATACAAAAATAAAATTTTAAAATATAACCTCCTAATCTTCTTTATTGGTTCAATTTTTCATGGTACTTCATTTTGTTTTGTTTTCAAGCAACTTTTTTCTTTAACATTCTCCTAACGTCCTAACGTTCGATTAGTGTGAAGATGAAATCAGTATTTTTGGGTATCTTGTAACACCTCGTTTTGCACACACAAGTTGGCCGCGCGAAGAGAGAATAACGGGATCAATAAAATCCAACCGAGTTTCCCCAAGTTGTTACGGCGGCGGCAGCGGCGGCGGTACGGCGGCGGCGCTTGGGCATTGTGCCTACCTACGGAAGCGTGCGTGCGTTTGTTTTGCTCAGGTGAATACTCCCTAAAGTGTATAAACTTGACATAAAGCCCGTATTCCTTCCCGAATATATAACCGAAATATTTATGGCATTTTACGCAACGATGGCGGTGGCGCAGGAAGGGAGAGGAAGAAGAAGGAACAAAACTAGCGCGGAAAGTGGAACAAAAAAGGCCCCATCGACAAGAAAATACCTTTCCCTTCATTTTTTATTAAAACTTCGTCGAGTGCGTACACGATATCCAATTAGTTTACGGTCTGCTCTTGGACTTGTACCACGCCATAAACAACGTGAATAATAACATAAAGATTTAATATCTTATTAAAAATGAGAAAATAAAAACGAAACTTTTACATACAGGGTGGACTTAAATTGGCGGGTAGTTTATGTCTAAAGAAGACGATTATCTTAATACCAAAATTCTGAGGAAGTCTTTGTTTGACCTCACGAAGTCTTCAAATTTTGAATTTTTAGGTTCAAATATACATAATAATAATAAAATAAAAATAAAAATAAAATAAAATAAAAACACTTCTACAAAGTCAGTTTTCTTATAATTTGCATCTAACCAAGAATTTTTTTTTTGTAACTTTGACTTAAATTTTTTACTTAAAGTTTTAAAGTACTAACCATTCAGACTTTACAGTGTTTGATTTTACAAAGAATTTTGTTATTATGCATATTTGTAAGCTAAAAAGTCAAAATTTGAGGACCTCGTAATCCGCTAATTTTAGTCCACCCTGTATAGCAACGACATCGTTCAATTTAAAATTTAAAACTTTAGTGCTGATTAAAAGTTACGTCCGGCTAGGAAAAAAAATGATGAAAAGCAGGAGAAGCGCAGCGGCTGGGCGACGGCAATCGATGAACTTTGGGAAACGTATTTGTTGAGAAAATAAATTCCAGAGTGCGCGGACGGCGCTAACAAGTCATTCGAGTGTTGCGCTCTTGCGCTCTTCTTGGTCACCGGCCAGACGTGCCGGCTCGCTTTGATATCTTTTAATTATTTATTCTAGTGGTCTAGACGTAAACGAACGTGAAGAGTTGCTCGTGCATTTAATACACTAACAACGACCACACTGCATCTCAAGACTCTACTTTAGTTTCAGCTTCAGTTTCGGACTTTTCGGTTTCAGACTTTCAGCATTCGAAAACTTTATTCGGAATTTTAATCTCGAAATATATTATACATGCTTTTAAATTCCCTCGTCTTTCAATATTCGCTTTTCATAGTGTTGCCGTTCTTGCGGCGGCGGCGGTTCTATTGCGGAGTCCAAGATTACTTCTTACTTCTCGACATCTCGACGCAGCGGCGAAAATTAGTTGCACTCTGCAACTAAAAGCGAGCGAATTAATTTTTCATTTTATTGACTGCATTGCATTCGCAATGCGCTGGCGCTATTCAAAGATTCGCCTTCGCCTCAACGTCGAAGTTGTAATTAAATTAAATTTAGCTTGAGCTTGAATCCTTGGCGGGATTATTTATTAATGCTTGTGCTGCGTTATGTGCCTCTTTTGACATACACTTGAATTCTTGAAGCGTTGAAGTGAATGAGGAATATTCTTAAGAAATTAGAAAATATGCTATACAGGGTGGACTAATGTTGGGGGAAAAATCGCCAAGTAACTTTGTAGTTTATGTGTTAAAAAAAACGATAATCTTAATCCCGAAATGCTGAGAAAGTCTTCATTTGGCCTCACGAGATTGTCAAATTTTTGGTTTTAGGTTACAAATATGCATAATAACTAATTTTTTTTTGAGGGTTTGTCTCGATGAATCGTTGAGGAATCGTCGTAAGACGGTTGCTATGTATTTTCGATTTTTTCCACAGCTGATGTGCAATGGAAAAGAATTTTGTTATTATGCATATTTGTAACCTAAAAATCGCCACTTTGTTGACCTCGTGTTAACCACTCTGCCAACCATTCTGCCTTAATGAAATATATGAGAAAATTGACTCTACAGAAGCTGCTGTGCAACGAAATAGTACATTATATACTAAAAGTGGAAAACAGTGAATTACTTTACGAGCGAGCGAGCGAGAATGTAATTCTGTTTTCCACTTGAAGTATGTCCAGTACTTTATCTGCGACCATAGTCGAATAACAAGGACAGTGTGAGAAGGAATCGGATAATAGAAAAAAATCGCAGCGCACTCGACGAGTTCTGATTGGCGACA
>JARJDQ010007440.1:0-18709 GCA_030264215.1 Geostiba sp. GC000077 | reverse complement strand
TTTGTGGAGGCGCCGGGAGTCGAATGTGTTTCTCCATTTGAAATTTTGTGCATGAAAAGAAAACGCATTTTGCATGCTCAGATTTTCCTAGACTTTTAAGTATGACATACTAAATAATTCAATGGGTTTTAGTTCTACCTAAAAACCTATTTTTCCTGTACTATTAAAAGCATCATCTAGCAAATTTGAAATGATTTCCATCTCGGTAACATTCAAACTGTAATAACTTCCTTAAAAATTAACATAGCAAAGTCAATTTGATCTTATTTAAAGAGGAATATCTTGATTTTCAGATTTACAAAAATCACGAAAAAAAAGTAAAAAAGCTCCACACTGACTCCATTTCTTTTTTTTTTTTTCTTTTAATATTCAACACATTTTTAGGATCTTTTTTGTAACTACCTTCGATGCCAAGCACACAGCTTGAAAACTTCCGAAATTGTTGTTAAGTGCATGCGGAAAGCGTGAAAACTCTGAAATCTAAAAAGTTGCTAAGTATCTGTGACGCCGCCTGCTTTAATGCATAGATTTATGGCACGCTTCGCCGTGCAGTAAATTTCAATGCGCTTATCGGCACCTCACCATAATATAAAATGCTTTATGCTGGGAAAAGTTGTGCATGTCGGGCCGGGAATGGACGCCACATGTCACGTAAATTGTTAGCGCTGTCGACGCCAAAATAGTTCAGGGGGAAATGTGCATAAACGTGAGTACAATCTGAATATAATTCTTGCATGAGCAACTTTCGGCATTGAATCAAACGTTGAACTCCGCAAAACTCTAATCGTTATAAATAAGGATAATCCTAAAGTGGTTAATATTGTTCTGTCTGACAATATTAAATTGACCGCTTTTTAATTATACATTTGGTGTGCAAATTTTGTGCGCTTAAAATCAATAAATTTTAATTGCGTCGCTATGTCACAAATGCGTGTGACCCAGTTTCTGTCCGTGCGGTTATCGAAATTTATAATTTGACCACAGGGATACGCCGGATGGATGATATTCATCAGAGTTCGGAGTTTTATTAAAAGCATCCGCCATCCAACATATCACATTTGACATCAAACTAAACGCTAAATGAAAAATCGCAAAACCACAAAGTTTATTGCATTGCATCGGCATTGGATCCAATAGAAGAGTGTTTTTAATGAGAAAGTCATATTTCTACGCTGCAGAAGCTTTCATCTTCCTTGTTATTGCTAAGTATCTGTTATTTCATGGTTTTCTTAGTGGCACACACAAACAAGAGGAACGGAAGCGAAACGTGCAAAAACGAGCGCTGCAAAGCAGAAAAAGCTCCTAATGGCCACATAAAAGCGCGCAAGCGAACTGTGATGGAGGCGCCGGGCACACAGCGTGAAGCCATCACATCGGCTCGGATGTTGGATTTACGTTGTAAATAGTGCAGTGCAATGAAATGTTTTCACGTTTTCATGTTTTCATATTTATTTTCATATTGCATTAGGAGCGATTACGTATTTTTGCCGAGGTAATTCCTCAGCTTTAGGGAAGCTTACAATTTGTTGGTGTTTGGAATCTAAGAAGAATCAATAAATGCTACATATATAAAATTTCGTTTATCATAATCGAAAATAGTCTTTCTTCAAAAGTAATTGCCATGTACTAGAACTGGCAATAAAATTGTTTCCGGTAGCTTTATGATCATTCATCGTATTTTCGTTCCATCAAGCAAAAATAAAAACCCTCGACATCGCCATACGGCAGACGGTTTAGTATCAGGGTAGGTACTTACATTCCCATATCATCGCATCCAATCGGACACTGCACACCCTCACACGTATGGATCGGTTTTTTCATATATCCATTTACCGACTTCTCCGCGCTTCCGCTTTGAGTCTTAGTTTAGCGTCATTTTTTTTAGCTTGACTGCGTCCACCGTTTCTTTACTTTTCTACTTAAACCACTATTACTTCAGAGGTTTTCGAAGCTGTTCTACGTAGGTACTTTTGCTTCCTACCTAGGTACAATCCTTTGAGAGCAAGGTGCAGCAAATTTCTTTTATTTCTACTTTTTGTATGATTGATGAACATCTGGCAGTAGCAGAAGTCATAAAAGAATAGAACGAAAATATAACATTAGTCAGCAACGGATTTGGGAATTTACTCTTGACTCAAGATTGTGATTTGTAAAAAGTAGAAAATTTGTTGCTGTTTTTACCCGGGCACTTTTATCCGAGCAGTAATCGACATCGGGTCTAAAACCGCAAATGTACAATATGCCCGCGTGGTCTGATTATATGTATAGTTGCTAGTTGCAAAGGGGTCGCCAACGCCAAGGACCGTGAACAAGTGTTATGCATTAAGAATATATAGAATAAAGGAAGGATATTAAAGGGGTTACTGCTTTATTTGCGCGTGCGGTGGGGCCATTTCGGTGTGGAAATGTGGAAAGTGGCAAAATGGAAAAGTCGCCAAGTAAAAATGTCCACGCCGCATTGTGTCGCTGCTGGGGCGGTGAATGCCCTCGTTTGAACCACTAGAACCAACCCTAGGTGCAATTGAATACTTTCGAGCTTAATTTGCTCTGGACTGGTTTGCTTAGCATCTGCTCCGGAACTACAATGCGCTCGTTATTGCTATTTTATGTTAATGATTATGATAATAAGTTGGCGGAGATTACAGATTTTCTGATCCAACACATTTCTTACAGTCGAGTCATTGACACTGGAATGTGCGCGAGTGAAGAAAGGAATTTTTACAGCGCTGTGCTGCAGCTGCTCCCGCTCGAAAATACCATATTGAATGTACCATAAATTTGAATACCGCTGCACCCGCTTTAGAATGATGCCCACCTGTGCATCGTGTGCATATAGAAGGGGTGCATACTCATCCTCCTACTCATAATAGAAAATGGCGTGAGAATTTATATAAAAGGATGTTGGTGGAGGCGCCGGGCCGAACCGAGCATAGTATGCACAAAGTACCAAAGCAAATGCTTCGGGCGGGTAGTCGAGTACCGTGGAATAGGGTTGGGAATGCGCTAGCCTGATGGGGCGAGAATCGTCTGCCAGTTCTGCCACTCTGCCTAATTGATTATTTAACGCCACGTTGATTAATTGCCGGTCGTGGACCAGCGTTATTATGCATACTGCATACCATATCCCAAAGGAGCCAAAACCCAAGTGAGGAAGGGGTTTTGATCATGAGGGACGTTTCATCAAATTCTCGCCGTACAATAGGAGGAGTCTCTTGAAAATCTATGGCTAAAGCAAACATCTTTCCATCTTCGCTTTTTGGTTTATATCAACAGGAAAAATGAAGAATGACATTTTATTACTCATATACTACGTTCTCCTTGAAGCGCTCTCCCAAAATCTAATAAGTTCTTCTTTGAACGAGTCCAGACATTGTTATAAAAAGCATATGTCGCTACTTACGTTTCTTTGTTATCCTGATGATTAACAGAATATATAAAAAATGGGATGTTGTCCGCGTTTTTGTCAGGTTTTTGTCTAAAGAAATAATAATTTAGAGTTTATTCGCATTGTAGATACATCTGAAAAGCTCGATTATCATTTTGTAAGACATGCCAAATATGCAAAACAAAAATGTAAAGAAGAAAATTCTTTGTGTAATTTAATAATTACTGTTTTACCAAGAGTCGTGCCTCGTTCCTCGGTTTAGTTTGTTTACTCTTCAGTGATTTTTTTATTATGAAGTCAAAACTTTAATAAAATGCAAATGCGCCACGAACGAATATCGCTTGTTTCACCCCGCTGCAGTAATATACAAAACACTAAAAAGCACCAATTCGAATATACACTGCGTGCAAAAAAAAAAGTTTCCGTTGCGCAGGAAGCTCTTACTTCCAAGTTTCCAATGCAAATATTTACCTAGGTCACCGGGAACGCCGGGAACGTTGGGATATAAGGTGCACGGCGCCTCCACGGAGCAGCTTTGTAAAACTCAACGACCTTTAAACATTGCGCAAACAATCTATGTATCTTTGTTTCGGTGCAATTCAAGTAAAACAAGACAAGAAAAAAGCAGACAGAATATTTTAAAGTATGAAAAGTTACCGGTTACAACGCCTGAATTTATTTCATATTCTGCGAACTGGGAACAGTCATAAATCATATGTGAGGTGAGTGTTTATTCCTGCGGTTGATATCCTGCATTCATAGTCTCGCAGCAAGGCAGAAATCTTCTCTTGCAGGATGTATGAAATATATGAAAAAGTTCGTTTTGCTTATTTCACTTTTTCACTTTTTTGTGTGCCGTGCAGGACGCCACAAACTGAAAATTAATTACTAGCGCATTATCGTCCTTGTTGGTGGGCTACCAGACAGCGCTGCAGGAAGGTAGAGAGTGTCAGCCGGCGCACCCGGTCGCCGTTGTGGATCCTATAGTTTGCCGGTTTTGCGATGTGCGCCAAAGCGTGTAACACTATTTCGAGTTTGTTTGTTGCGTACGTGCAGGGCGCAGGAAAGCGTGAAACTGCGCGAGCGGATTTGCCGGCGCCTTTCCGCTCTTCTGCTTAACTCCAACAGCGACTATGACCATGGCCCGTCAGGCGCGAGTGTCCCGTTGAATTATATCAACGACGTGACTCTGTACGTTTCGCACGTTATTAAGTAACATTCCATTTTTCAATCAAACCAAAAGCACAAACTTTTTCATTCAACCGCATTAATGAAAAACTGGACGTGAACTTTCATGTTCATGTTTTTGATGAAAATTGGTTTAATAAACAGTGTATCATACCTATACCGACAAAGTTTCTAGTATTTAGAAATTCTTATAATTTTAAACTTAGTTGTGCCCAAAATCGAGTTCTCTGTGCTAACATTAAGATTTTCTCCTTCCTGAAGCATTGAAAAATCACGGAAATTAAAACGCGAGCAAGCCAAACAAAGACACAGTTCGTTAACTCTAATTAACTCAAATGTAATTAGAATGTAAACGCATGGGACGCGCTGCTGCATTCAACCACTCCCAAAGCGCAGCGAAATACCCTAATACGTCCTGAATAAATGCCAGGACATGATGGCACCGTGCCAGGACCCAAGGACTATTGAAAAAAATCTTCTCGCGCCGTCCCGCACACGTCCAAGGAGAATTATGCAGAAAAGATTCTAATTCTCACTTTTACTTTGTCGCCCTTCTTTTTTCCAAGTTTACTTTATGCTGTAGCAGCAAAATGTGATTTTAACTTTTCCTTACCCATGAGCGGCATGGGATATCTTCCTTCAAGTTGCCACGGCGTAAACAACACCACGATGCGAGAGCAATGAGAAAAATGCGCAGGAAATCAAGACGAAAAAAAAAGCGCATTAAACTTTTAAGCGCAAAACGAGGGAGAAAACCGAAGCATCGAGGATGTTTTTATAGCTGGCAAGGCGCAAAAAGTAAATAGGTTAGACTAGAGAGTATTTGAGCGTGTAAGAGCTTTCATGGAGTTATGATGCTGACTTTCCCAGTTTCACTTATTTTTTGACAGCTATAAGTTGAAGAGATGAGGTTTTTTGTTTCAATTCGCTATTCAACTTATAACAGAAAACCTATGAAGAAATAAATTAAATTAAATATTGTGGTAACATTTTGAGTTTTCAAGTTTTCACTTTTGTAATGCGCCTGCCTCCAGACTTATTTCCGCTGAACGAAATGTTCTTTCAAATGCGTGTTTCTTCCTTGGCTTGCGTCGCGTCGTCGACTCATTTTATATAAATGATAAGAAAACTGGCAGCAAAGGAAACAGGTGCGTGCGTACAGCTCGTTGGTCTTGTGATATGCTGGCTCTTGCTCCTTTACTCACCGGCCTCATGGCGCGTTTCCCACTTAGCGGTTTCACTCCGCAGGCGACATTCGTGCGCAGCAGGGGGAAATATGATCGATTATTTAAATTATTTCACGCACTCGTGGGTGCACGTGACGCCCCCAAGTCCAACCCAACAATACCAACAACAAGAAACATTGCTTAGAAGGAGAGCCCGCAACGAGAAGGACTAAATAATGTAAACAGATTGTGGCAAACATGAACAAGCAAGAGCCAAGAGGCAAGTCAATTAGAAGCGGTGGAATAAACATAACTCATATTCCACTTTCCACACACTTCGCACAGAACTAGAAACCTAAAAGAATTAGTACCTACATTATCATAATATCATAAGTTCAGGGCGCGCAGTTGTTATCAATTTTGGAATCTATTTTTCTATGTCTTCTACTGCCTGGAGGAAATTACGATATATGATTTACCTCCTGCCCTCAATTGAGTTTTTTTTTTTGCTTGTACCATAATATTCAAATCATTCCCGGCGCATTCACACCGGTGCCGATGTATTCTAAAGTATTCTGTATTTCGGATCGTCCTGGGAATTTAAAAAATACGCTTTGTATGTTTTCCGTGCTGCGGTGCGCTTCCCATTGTACGTTTTCATAAATTGTGCCAAACGCACAAATAAAAATCATGAATATGGCAAACCTTCCGGAACCAATAAATGCGAGTCAACGCAAAAAAGCACACAGGATAAAAGCAAAGGAAGGTAGACATTTTCCTCCCGGTTGGGGAGAAATGTATTAAATGTTGAATATTATGAATGTGCGTCGTGCGGCAAGTGGAATACAAATGTAGTTAGGTGTTTCTCCTAGAGGCTCCCAGAGTGCTTCAGAAAATGTGCGCCACCACGTAAGGGGTGATTCGGATACAAAGTGTTTCATTACCACTTACAAATGGGCAGGGGCAGTTTTCAGGGATTTTTATTTTGTGTTGATGCTAAATTTTGGTAAATGTTCAATTTTGAAATTGATTCTGACGTTTATTTAGGAAGAGAAATTAAAAACACTGCTGGACCAGATCCGAACCTGTTTCAATGTTTTTGGGGCATATCTATATAGTACTATAACGGTGATGTTGGAGGGATCCGGGTTTAAGGGTAGAAAAGGGACGCCTGCATAAATTCATTTTCATGGTTCGCCCGCGTTGTACGCATTGATATCGCCCCGTAATTTGATCACGAATGTACCAGAATGTGAATAATAAAGACATTTATTTATATCTCTCCAAGCGTAACAGCCTGGATACGTGGGCGAGAGGGTGCTAACGTTCCTTTTTGGCCAATGTTCAAAAACTGCTAGGCGCTCAATGCCCCACTAGCACGTTTATCATCTGTTTAAATTCAGCGCAGCGTTACAAATTTAAATCCATGGAAAGGAAATGTGTTTTTCCGGCAGTGTGCTTTAAAATTGCAAAGCAAAAGCACAGCAAAAGTCAAGGTCAATATTTGTACATGTACGTTCACAAAATGGCAGAGAAGCAGAGTTCTGGTCTTAATATTGCTCTTGAAGGCGGCGGCGTTGAGTTGTTGCTGTTTCAGTGTCTGTTATGTGTTGAAACACTCTCGCTGTGTTTACACAATTTCGCCGCCTCCACCGCCGCCCGCGTTGTTCATTTGTTTTTCCTCGCGTGCAGCATCGATTATGACAAAATGCCAAAGTTCCACAGTTCCATGAAGTTTATGTTCCTCGCATATTAGTTGAATTTATGTAATCTCGCTTTCTTCATCCCCATATTCGGCTGCTAGTCCTACTTTGACGCTAAAACAAACTCTTGGGCAAGTTTATGCCAACGCAATGCAACGCAACGCCTTATCGATTCCCGCGCAGACCAAAACTAACTTTGGCTATTAGGCCTAAGATCTACCAAAAGCGCCCTATCGTCTACCGTCATCATCATCATCATTCAGTGTTGAAGAGAATTACTCGCATCGGAACGGCGCGCGATGGCCAGATGTGTGGATGTTAATAAAGCGGAGATAAAAACGTTTTCGCGCAGCTTCGTGTGACAATTTGTAACCTTATTTCTTGTCGGTGAGGAAGCAGATGCCGGCAACGATTTAGACACACCAACAAACCCGACGGGACGCCCGTAAAGAAAGCCCATTTGTCGGAGACGACGCTGAGCTTGAGGGGGGTGTTAAATCCAATAGAAACTTTCGAATGGACGATGAGTAAATCCCATAGGGCTTGGCAAACTTCACATTGATGACACACAAGTGGCACAAGCACTATTTCCTATTCCAGGACACAACAAGGCATAACACAGACACCGAGCACATGTGTTGGTAACACAGAAACACAACAACTTTGATTAAGACTTAAAAATTTGAAAAATTTGATGTTATTGGGAAGATTATACCTGTGACTTTGTACAGTCGTGAGTGAAAATAGTCGCAAGGACGCGGGTAGTCCTGGTTCATGACGCGGATCGCGCGTTCGACGGCCGGTGCGGTGATGACTCGCGCCGATGGACCCGAAGGACTCGCGCTCGGCGAAGAGTGCGTCCGCATTGCCGAGGCGCACCCGCCTGGTCTACTGTTGCCGCTTTGCGGAGGGCACGCGCTGGCGGGCCGCCTTCGGCCGCGGTGGCGGCTGGCGGCGGTGGAGGGATCGATCCCGCTTCGGCGCGCTGGTTGCCCGCCTTCTTCCGCAGCACGTGCAAGATCGCAACGCAACACAAATTTTCCAAAAATCACCAACGCATATTGAAACTATGCAGATAACACCTTCATCAACTGATGGTAAATTGGTAAGGTAAACCCTCCCTCCCTCTTAGGTGTGATGTAAATATTGACCCAATTCCCCGTACTTTACCAATTTCTTTACACTCACTTACTTACGTTGATGATAAAATGAAAAGGGTTTTCACCACGGTCAGGAAGAATATTTCAGTGTGGTATTCGTCCAGAGAGCATTTACTAAAATAAACTTTATATTTTTACTCGTGGACTGAAAAGGGACCTCCGGAATGCGAATGATGTAATGTGATTGTCATCATTGGCGCATCCACCAAAAATATAAAAACGTGAAGTTGGCTGTACGTAAAGCATAGCCGAAATTTAGTGTTTTTTGTCGACTACTATATACTTTATTTTCGCCAGCGAACTTTTACATAAGATACATGTTTCTTTTATTGACGTTTTAAAGGCGTATTTTTGAACTTATGGGATTTTTGTAAAGAATAAATTGTTATTATAATAATAATTTCCATCCCGCAAATTTTTCATACTTTGGCATAAAAATCTCTGTACATTTAATAACGCAAGATAAAGGATGCTCTTTCTGATGGTATCATGAAGGTTTGGCGAACATTGCTTGTGGTACAAAGCTGAAATAAGCTAGACACGGAAATCATCTCGAATTAACGGCAAAAGCGGCACATCTGACTGCTCAGCCCTTGACGTTTACCACTGATCAATGATAGCTTACCTGGTAGGCATCTAACGAACAAAATTGATCTTAAATATCTCCTACCGAAACCCGAAGTTTTACAGATTAGTACTAACGAAGAACAAGAATGAGAATCAAAATTTGAATGTTGTGATGCGAACTTCACTGAAAATACTGAAAATTCCAGTTTTGCGCGGCAGTTCACCTTTGATCGAGACCCATCCAACTCCATGTAAACCGGTCGTTGTGTTTTTTTTTTACAAAAAATACAAAATAACTCTAACATATCTCAATTGAATCGAAAGACTTAATGTCTTATTTTTCATTTTGAGTTTTTAAATTTCAACCATCTTCATTGGAACTGAATTTCCATCGTAAATTAATTCTACCAACAAAATAAATTGACGTGACTGAAGGCAGAAAGCAAAAGTGCTCCGGTTGTTTAGCAGCCGTCACCTGCCACACATAAATTCTAGCGGGGGTCGAAATTAACGCTCCTAAAACATTTTCCTCCGCGACGCTCGCCTTCATAACGAACTTCTTGCATGGGCCAAGTTCCCAGGACGGCATGTGCCATGAATCTCGCGCCTGTCTCGAAGATAATTTTATTTAATTCCACCCAGCGAAGACTGCGCACGCCTTGGGAAGGCTTTGAGAAAATATTACAACTACGTGTAGTTAAAATGACAAGGGCGAAACTTATTTACTGTGCCAGAGTACTATGCGGACCCAAACATTAGCCATAACCCAAATGTAATAAAGTCAGTTCATCCCTAAAATTTTCAAATGTAGTCCTTGGCGATGGCGGAGATGTTGGTCAATACCCAATTCCATTTAGGGGTGGGGGCGAGGGGGGTACTGGGGGTTTTATACGATTTCTAGGTTCCCGGATGAAGTCGTGCGCGGCGCGTTGTGAATTGACCTTTGGAGCGAGAATCTACGATGTGGGGAGACAAACCAAGGCGAGTAAGAATGTCCTTGCGGATTTTCAGTCGTGGCTGTTAGCTCTGGGCTGTTGTTCTGAAGGATTGATTCGCCGATTTGTTGGTTGGAGGTTGGAAGTTTACAACACGTTCGAGAACGTTAGAACTTACAGTTTTTTTTCTTCTGTATAAAATTTGCTGCTTTATTATTTAATATTATGTTCACCTGAATCTAAGTATTAGATTGAAGTGTAATCACCTCTTTTCGCTTCAATGATTCCACATTCTTTTATCATCAATCCATTTAGAGTTTCCGCTCATTTCCTTGAAAAGTTCCGTGCTCATGGCATCGGCTGAAATGGAGCAGCTTTCGATACCTCTGAACCTCTTCACCCCAAGCAGGAATTGCTCAAGTTGCAGGCACGTAGCAGCATGGAAAGGGGCTAATAAACGCAACACCAGAGAGCGTCGAGGCTCGAATCTGAAGCGCCGCACAAAAAGATGCAAACTTTCCTCGGCTACTCACTACGCGCTTCTCCTGCAAATGGCGCATGAAGCATGTACAATGAGCTCTGGGGTGCACGTCTTGTAGTCATAGTCATAGGATAGGAAAGTGCAAAGTGGCGCTATTAATTTGCACCAAGCAGCTATATATTCCTATTCGAAGCAATCTTTTTTACTGCTATCCTCTTTTTTCTTGAGTCTTCAGTGGACTTGGGAAGAAGTGCAATTTCATTATGGAGTTGGTGTTATACATTTTCTACTCCTGCTTCAGGTATAGTTTCTATTCCGACACCTAACAATGTGGGAGGTAAACTGTAAAATACTGTCTACAGCTCTAAAGCACAACGGAAATAGTAAAAGAAAAGAAACGTGCGTTGAGAACTCGTGTGAATTTACCTGTGGTATCCACTGCTAGAGCAAAAAAAAAATGTGCGGAAGTCTGGAGCAGGTATAGCTGAACACAATGGTTCTCATTAAAAGCTTCATCATTCTGAGTGCTCACCATTTTATTTCAAACATTTTTATCTTCTCGTCCAAGAAAAATCTATCCTTCGATTTGGAAAACGTCGATTTTTATGTGCTTAGGGTTTGGATCGCTGACAAGGGTGTGGGTCAACAGGAGATTAATACCGCAACGACGGTTTGAGTGGCTTTTCGGCAACTCACCGACGAGAGGGAGTTTCTCTCCGCGTTCCGCGTAAACGTGCGGCTGGCGCGGAATCAAAGAGCAGGCCATCACTCGTCGATCGACAACCAGGCAGACGCAATACAAGCCGAATTTAGCCTTTCAGCCCCCCGGCACATAGGCACATTGCTAGGAAAACGACTTGGAGTGGCTTGATCGATTTGACCTGTGTGTGGACGACATTAAAAGACAAAAGCTTCGAATGCGGGGAAAACAATAGCTGGGACCAGCCATAGTAATCCAACGCTTTGCAGCTTCCACACCTACCAAACATACTGGCGGAAGCATCAACTTTAATCCTCCAAAAATAGTTATTATACGGAGAAAACCCTGTTTAGCGGCGTTTAGCGGCTCCACCAAGCGCCTCCACCAAGCGCCTCCACCAAGCTCATGCAAGCAGTTTTTCATCGTCGGGTGTTTTTTTTTTGCGAATTAAAGAGGAGCTCGGATGCGGACAACGATGCTGACCCTTCCGACACGGCACGGCGACGCAAACAAAACATGACAAATGTGTTTAACGCCCTCGCTTTACGGGCTATTTGCCATGTTTTAGAATCGCTGCGTTCATTGCGCACTTTGTAGCTGTAACGGCGCGATCATCAAAGCCTCAAAATGGCGTTTGAGTGCTTCTCATAATGTAATTAAAGAGTTTACTCACTTTATTTACGTGGTAAACAATTATCGAGCAGTTTTTTTTTTACAAAATGTAGGAAATTAGATATTTTCTCAATTATTTTAATTCACCTTTCCGGTAAATTGTAAATAAAAGATATCTTAATAAAAATGCAATGAATTTCTATATTGTTTTGTGCGAATCTAGCAGAATATGATTGTTGTCTATACAATTTGTTGCTGGTATATTTATTTAGGTAATTGAATAGAGAGCAAACCGCAATGCGTCCATTCTGCGTGTGTGAGCTTTGCAAGCTCGCGCGCCACTAGGCACAACCGAATTGTTTGCGGAACGCGTGCGTATTGTTTGCGCCCGGCGTGTTGCTACACACAACAATGAGCCAAACTCTCTCCCTCATAACACGACTCACACAAGATAAAAGATTAATGAATAAAGGCGCTGATAAAACGCAAAACGCAGCGCAATCTCAGCATCAGTGAGCGAAATCCTTTCGTGGAAAACTCCGAAAACTAAACCGATAAGCCTCTCAACACGCTATCAAATCCCAGGAATAGCAAATAACTGTTCAATTCATCTTTAAGTTTTTAAGCTTTATGAGAAGTGCACATCAAAAATCACTTACATTACTTTAGCAAAGTCTCAATAACGATAAGCATGCGCGATGCGCATGCGACCGGTAAATCCGGTAAAATCTTCCAAACGGCTTTGCTTCGTCCACGTCCAGAGGAGCTGCAAAGCGTAGGATAAATCAGCCGGAAGAATGGAAGAACGCGCGTCGCCAATTGAGCGTAGCGTCCATTATTAAATTAAGTTCATCGGAGTTGTTCAAGCATTTCATCAGTGCTCGGCGAAAGCTGCGAACTTACGCCCTCGTGGCGCCCAATACTGATGGAATTGTTCCGTGCAGCTTCATTTGTAATTACTTATCTCGGTGGCCTAAGTGCACCGCCTGCAATGCCTGCAATCGTTTCGCCTTGTTTTCGCGCCCTGCGCGGGAGCAATTACCAAGCGCAGGATCAAATCTTCAAACTGAGAAATCGAGGCGCTAAGTGAAGGTAATCTACCAAATCATTGCTATTCAACAATTCAATACTACAGAGTGTTAGAAAAATGCTAATAAACCAAAATCTAGCTTCAAAGATGAAAATATTTTATAAAATGTTATTTATTTCGAATGTGATTGAAAAATGTTGTAGTTTATCAGCGTTAAGTCAACAAACGCAGCCGACATGTTATTATTAATGATGCAAATATTATCGGAAGCACGTAGACGACGTTGAAAAATATAATCCACATTCGTATATTATAAAATGTACAGTTTTGTATAAGGAATAGAGTTTTTTGCATGCAAAAACTTTGTGTGTACTTGTAATGTTTCAAAACTTTGTACAAAGTTGATGATCAGTGCTGAATGTTCCACTTTTAAATCGATTCTTGATCTAGCAAAGAAACATATCCACTCCATTAAGTTTTTATCTGAGTTTCATGTTTTTTACATCCTGTAGCATGGTGAATAGTTTTGTAAATTCACGCTGCAAATTCCATTTCATTTCTCACAAGCATAAAATGCAACGAATAATGATGATGTCAACTTGGTTTGAATATTCTCATAATATAAAAATAGGCAACTTCCGCATTTTGCTTTTTGATTGGCAGGAGAAAAAAAAATTATGTCATAAAATATCACTCATCAATTTTTGCTCACATAAAAACTGGCCTAAATTAATTACTTGATGAGCAGCAAAAGCCATCCCTTAGTCTTCAGTTTCATTACCTTTGATATTTTCTGTCGTTTATGACCGGAAAAGGTTCTTTAACGACGTTCATTTTTTCTTCTGCCAAGCTTCACAAATTCGATGATTAAATTGCGACCCCATGAAGTTGGCCAAAAGTCTAATTGACTTTTTCATATTGTAACCTTAAGAATCCTTGAACCTTAAAAATTATGATTATACTTGGAAATTGAACTAATAGCTGTTGCATTTGGGGCATTTTTCTGTTGTTTGGTGCAGTTCATTGTTGTTCATTATTTTGCGTTATGTGAAGATCGTCATGACTCAATGCCCTTCGGTCGCTCCTTAATGCCCCTCGTCTGCCTTAATCTACTTATAGTCTTACGCTTCGCGCGCAGTGCGTTCCAGCACGCTGCCATCACATAATGTGTTCATCACTGCGGCTTCATCTCGTGTCGTTCATTTTTGCTCGTTCAGCGGAGATAATTTCGTGTGGCTGCGCCAGCACCGCAGCACTTTCAAGAGTGTTCATCGTGTCTGACATGTAATCCTTCAATTTAGAATATAGTAGTATTTTACGCTGATGAAACGACCACCTTCACTTCGAGCATAAAAGAGGTAAAAGCTCACATGAACATCTTAAGTAAGAGAAAACAATTTGAATAAATTGTTGCTTTATAAAAATGATTTTCTGATATCTTGTTATAAATTCTATTAAAATATTATATTAAAATTTATGTGATTGCTGTACGTTGCAAATAATTTATCACATTTTTTTAGTCCCAGTTTTTGCACCCATGGTTAATATTTGCTTGCACCCTTGTCAGTTCTGCAAGATTGGCTTCGCCAACAAAAAATCATTTTCCCTGCGCGGCGCAGCGCGGCAAAACGAAAAGGACGACATCAAGTGACTTTGTAATTGACATCGAAGAGGAATCGCTACATTCATCGATAGCGCGCATAAAATTCAAATGCAATCGGTCCCGCGCATGAAATATGAAGGCACATTTATCATGCTTGCGAAATTTGCAACGGCGGCAATTTCATTTGTGCCAGGCGCCTCCACATCTCGAAAAAAATGCAATAAAAACTTTTCAGCGCAAAAAAGCGAAACATGACGCACACCCAGGCACTAACAAGGTGCGGTTATTGAAAACCATGGATTATCCCAGCACACGTACTTATCAATCATCTGGGGTAATTACACGTCAAAGTCACCAATGCTAAAATGACAAAATATTCGAATAGGAAACGACTATATTTAGTAAAAAGTATAGTGAAAAGAATATTGAAACACTTCCTGTGTGATATTAATAGAGTAGAGTGGAAATTCACATTTCGTTGTCTTTCACTTCTACTCCTCAGGCGCGCATAATGAATTCAAAGAAGCGTTTATTATGACACGAATAAACTGACTGCATGGTGTGCGATAAAGAGCTCTGGGAATCGAGTCAATGCGAGGCGAACATAATAACTAACTGCGCGTCGACTTTGCCTGAAATTCTCGTCGCTCTATAATACGTAGCGAAAACGCACGTATCCATCGCCACTCATCCTCACACACCCACACAAAGACACCAAGTTATCCCGGTGCTACTGCCGCATTCATGCATTCTCCTGCATCCAGGATCCACCACCAGCGCTTTATCTCACTCGTCTCAACATTCTATTTTGTTAAATAAAGTTTCCGGCAAATTGGCGCAAAGTACCTTGCGTTTAGCTTTCACTTCGAAATTGGAAGTGGAATTGGAATTGATGCCCGAAGACATAACATTTTCCAGCGTCGACGACAGGAGGGAGGAGGGAAAAAAACGATTTCCGCACTCGAAGTGAAGAGCTGAACACGCGTACCGTGTCTGAAAGAATTTCACTTCTCCGCGACCTGAACACTGAGAAACGCTGAAAATCTTGTTACGGGCTTTTGATATAGAATTTTCAAACAATTTCAGATGTCCCAATAACTTATATTCCATTACGGTTAATTTGATGTTGCATTGACAATGTCCACTCGTGATGTTTTCATTTTTAAAATTCTCATTTTTCACGTTTACTAACCGTTTAAAATTGCATGCACAATCAGTCCGCGCATTCATAGATAGAACGTGTTATCCCTGAATTCCGCGCGCCGGTTCTGTCGTTTCCGTCGTTCCGTCGTCGATCGAGGCCGCCCCCCGAAAGTGGGTCACTCGTTCACTCCGCACCGCACCATCGCTCGGTTAGGTCTGGATTACGGCCTCACTCGGGTTATAACCTTTGTATTATTAGCCTATTTCTGCAGGAGTTAAAGCCTTCGCAAAAACTTCCCACTCGGCGTTATCGCATTGCCATCAACCCACAGCGAGGAAGATGGAATACATCTAAATGTTTAATTATTTTCGGCTTAACTTATTAAATTGTTTTTGGGAAGCTAACTACCAATTACTAGGAATTTCTAGGAAAAAGCCCCAAGTAATTGAACTGAATTGAGGCAAATTTGTGAATTAACTTCTGCCGTCCTGTAGTAATTGATTTCACTCATATGATCCAATTGCCCAAAACCAACATCATCACAACGTATGAGTGCTGAGCGTCTGACTATTGATTCCACGAAAAGCGGACGCCTTTTACGTAACCCCTTCCGGCTGGGAGGGATCGAAGTCGAGTTCAAGGTACTCGTTACTATTTTCCGCCACATTCCTCGTGCGCGGCCCTCAACCAGATGTCTGCAAACGCTCCGATTCTAATGATATTGCTTGATCTGAATATCTAACTGCTGCTCCCTGCTCGGCAGCGTCGGTTCGCAGAAATTCATTAACCGTAAGGAAGATTCCACTCCTGACCCTAAATTACTCCAAAAGCTGTAACTCACTGGGGCATTGGTGGCGGCTAGGTCTCCTTGCAATCATGTGTTTTATGAGTTTCACTCCTGTTCCTGTTCCAGCTCCAGGTCCAGAGGCAAAGGCAACATTTTAGAGAGAACCGTTACGAACATCTTGTTTGGTCCCCCAGACCTCCAATTTAAATAATGTTAATTAACGAAAAGACCCTGCGTTAATTTCATTTTAATAATCGCTATATATTCAAGACTCAAGAGTCAAGCTTAACCACTCTACGTGACTCATTCAATAAATTTTGTTGAACTGATGCAGTGGTGCATATTAAATTATCAGCTGTTGCAATTGCAGTAAGAAACTAGATGTTCAGCAGTTTACGTGTGATTTACGCCTCGAGACTTAATGCGACCTAATTTATGACTGATTTGCATTTCGGCTTGGCATGAAACCACACACTAACAACGGGGGTACTTTTGGACAAAACCATACTGCCTGCTCCGCACACATGCGATTGCATTGCGACGCCCATGATCGTACCCGGAACTATGGCGTAATCTGCTTTGAGTTTATCCAGTTTACGGTACGAACGTACGATGTACGATAAACCCGATCCGCCCTCTTTTCCTTCCTTCTTATCCCACTCTTCGTTCGCCTTGCTTTTGCCCCCGAAATGGCGAAATCCAGTTGGCACCTATTCGACGCTGCAAGATACGAGGTGCGAGGTGCGACTTGGGAACACGAACACAATTTTGCGCATTCATATTTTACGCGTCTTTGCGGGCCGACCGACCAACTTGGGATAACGCTTAGTAAACATTAGCGCTGGTAACACGTGTCATGAATGCCGAGAGCGTCCTCCCAACATTCATAAGGTTTAAACGTCGCTGGGAGTAAATCATCGATGTGGATTTGGAGCACGGCGCGCCGGAAACAGGAAGGAGAGGGAATCTGCTGACGTTAGTGAATCTGAATCTGAAAGCTGATTATATGACTAAGCAGATGTAAAAAATTCTGGATCTAAAAAAAGTTTTGGCTATTGTTCTATAAGGTGTAAACCGAATCTAATGAATTGGCCCCGTGCACAAAATTCGTTATAGTGTTGCGGGTTCGATGTCAGTGGGTTAACTATACAGGCACAGCAAAGCTCTATTTTAGAATCCACATGATATGTACAATATTCAACCGTGACGAATTGCACTTTACGAGGAATGTCGTGAACTCAGTAGGTAATCACTGGTCCCATGTGGAAAAACACTTCTTCCCCACTAGTAGTAGTAGGTAGTAGTAGTAATAAGTATGCGGTACTTCCGCATGCAATACATTAGCATACATAATATTGATCATAATACCCTTACCAGTTGAGTGGCAAGGTTGGCATGTTGCTAATCTGCGCATTGCATGTTTATGAGATGAAGTCACAACAAAGGTTTCGTTGAACCCGATGCCAGGGTCGCCATGAATTAGCTGCCTTTGGTTTATAAATAGCCGGTGCACTTGCATAAAAAAAGGGTTCAAGCTCATGGGGCGCACTGTGCACGAGAGTTGCAGTGCCTGTGCCAGCGCCAGATCCGGATGAATTCAAGTGCAGAGTGCATGGCTTGAAAAGCTCCCCCCACCACCAGCGATGAAAAAGTAAGCACGTGCAAGGAAACAGCGCTCACGCGTTGCACCATCACACGACTCGCATCGTTCTAAATTTAGCAAGTGCTACTTTACTATATGAGAGCCGTCCTGTCTCCTGTGTCCATCTTACCTTGCTTCCGCACTGGCATCGCGAGCCCACGGAGCAGCGCCCCGACGATAACCACGACGACGACAACAAGTGACCACCGCGAACGTGCGCTCGTCAAGTTTGATGAGGGCCACCGAACTATCGACGATGTCACTCGCAACACTAGCAGTATAGCACGCTAATCACCCCCAAAAATTACCCACACGACCGGAGAGCAACGCCGGTTCTGATCGGCCAAACCGCTTCAGTCACTGATCGTGATCGCCGTTCTTAATACGCCCGCCGGACGGCCGTGTGACACTTCGTATCTTTCACCGCGACGCGCGACCGACTTTTTTGGTGCATTCGACGTGTGCATGCGACGCGTATTGCTCCTTCACACTGACACACGCGCGCGCTTTCAGAGCGTCGCGACGCTGCCGGTGCGCACACATCGAAACGCGCCACGGCGCGGCAAGGAAGATGGTCAATATGGCGCGCGCGCCGATTGGTCGACG